>PVIH01004640.1:0-136548 GCA_004025045.1 Sigmodon hispidus
TGCACACACCATCCAGACCCTGCACACGCCATCCAGACCCTGCACACGCCATCCAGGACCTGCACACACCATCCAGGCCGTGCCCTGTGCTGCAGAACTAACTCATCAGTTCTCGTTCTGTCTACCTCATCACTCCAACAGTTCTAGGCAGGGGTGGGGATGGAACCATCCACAGAGCCCAAGGCCAGGCCGTGATGTGCAGGTGACAGGCTTGGTGACATCACCCGGACCCAGTCCTCTCTAGGTGTCTCCTTTCATCTTCAGGAGGTGACTCATGTGTGTCCTTAAGAGGGCAGAGGCTTCTTATGTCTTGTCTGCTCAGCTTTGGGCTCAGATTTGCTCTTTCGGACTGAAAGTTCTGGGTTCAGCTGTTAGCAATCTGTACCAATCCAGATCCCATGCACAGGATGAGAGGTCCACAAGACCCTTTGTCCCGTTTCAGCAGCTGCATGGTTGGGAGCTGGACACATGAACTGCCCATACCATTCACTAGAAAAACGATGGATGAATGGGAGGGGAGGAATTACCCAGCATTCCCTGTACTGTAACAAATACTGAGAAAGTCTGTTTAGAAGGAGGACATTTTTATTTTGGCTCCTGGTATCGGTATTTGGAATATCAGTCCCATTATTTTTGGGCAAGGTAGTAAACAGTTTACAGTTGCAGTGGGAGCACATGGCAGAAAGAAGCAGCTAAAGTGTGACGGGAAGTTGCTGGGTTCCTGATGGCAAGCTCCCACTGACCTTACTTCCTCTAACTATGGCTCACTTCTTAAAGGTTACACTATCTATCAATAGCACCATGGTGTAAAGAGCATGCCTTTAACATTCAAACCATGGCCTATGATAAAAAGACAGTCATACTCCTTTATTTGATCAATTACTGTGTTTTAGAGATATATGATCCATAGCAATGATCTTTAAACTCACTGCCAGGGTGTCCTTTTAACAGTGAGTTTATTTCTATGTAAGTACACTCATGGGCTAATCTACTGATGCTGTGGGGAAAGTGTTAGCAGCATCCCATGGTCCCTTCTGTCCTAGTTCTTTAGTATCACATTTCCCAATGGACACGAGACATCCCAGAATAGACTACATTTCCCAGAAACCCTTGCAGCTAGTTGTGGCCATATGATTCAATTCTATCCAATGGAATTCTTGAGTAGGGTGTCATTTCAAGAAGTGTCCCAGGGGAAAGGTGTATAGCTGCTTCCTTCTTATTCAGCTGCTAGGAATGTAGCCATACTGCCTGGACCACGAGGGTCACTGTAGATAAGGAAGTGGGAGCAGCATGTTGAGGATGTCAGAGCATCTGAGAAGACAGTGTCCCAGCTCCAAGCAGCTGACTCCAGGCTCCACTTAGAAGACAGACTCTTGTTTAAGTCATTGTTACCCTGCCTAGCCTTTCACTCTGGTCCTACCTGATAGAACTGGGGATGTTATAATACACATACCATAAAATGTATAAGCAGGACACACATCTACATAAAACAGAAGGAATGTTAGCAAGTATATTTTACACTCCAATGGGAAGCAGCGCTTCTCACACCTCTGGGATTGCATCTTCTCTCATCCACTGCAGACATCTCTGCTCGCTCTCCTTGGGTCTCATTCTGTGAGTCTTGTAATCTAGCAGCATTTGAGAAGTTATTTCTTTTTATTTATTTATTTATTTATTTATTTATTTATTTATTTATTTGCCTTGGTGTTTGCCTGGAACTGGAACTACAGACAGTTGTTAGCTGCCATGTGGGTGCTGGGAATCGAACCCGGGTCCTCTGGAAGAGCAGATGGTGCTCTTAACCACCGAGCCATCTCTCCAGCCCCGAGAAGTTATTTCTTTCTTCTTCTCTGAGAATATTTTGTTTTCTGTGGCAGGGACCCTAAAGAGCTCTCTGAATCACCTAGCAGAGCCAGGGTAGAATTCCTCCCAGGCCAAGCCTGAACTAACTCTCTGGGTCTGCTTGTCTCTAGACTCTGCTCTTGCTGAGGAGAGAGTCTGGTGGGATTGGTTAGACACTGTGTGATGTGAACCTGCAGGAGTGGGCTGTCCGTACTGCCAGAGGCACAGATGTGCTAGGAGCCTGTGCCAAGGATGCACCCACTCACCAACTTCTCCCCAAGGCAGGCATGTGACTATGCGGGAGGAGAGGAGGCCGGGAGAAAAGCAGAGCTCCCCACTCCCCAGGTTAGACCGAGATGTCAGGGTCCATACCCACCGCTTCTCATTAGAGATGGTCAGAGTGCAATCAATACCAAAATTCTGAAGTAGAGGGTCTGGATAGCACCCACTCCCATTCAGCCTCCTCCTAGGAAAGTGAGACTCCACCTGATCCTTTTAGCATTGTGGCAAGTCCATCCTTCCCCAGGAGGCATTGAGCCCTGCCCTGTCTCAGCTTCTAAACTGCCTGACTCATGCCCTCCTCCGAGTGTGGAGAAGAGATTAGTCAATGCAGTAGGCTGCATGCTCCTCCCCTCTCACGTCACTGGCTATTTAATTACAGCCCCCGTGTAGGGTATTGGGAGCTTGTGAGGGAGAGGGGCCATAGAGAAAGGAGGCTGGAAGGGGGAGCTGGCTCCTGAAACTAGAGGAACATGGGGATGATGTCATTATGAAAGCCGTGTGTGGCTTGGTTGTTAACCCGAGAGCGTGGGTGGTGAATGGGGCAGGGCTTGGAGCCTGGCAAGGGAGGGGAGGCAGCGGCTAGCCCCCACTGCAGGTTCATCTGTTCTCCTACACATCTAAGTAGCCAGGCTATCATGTGATTCTCTCGTAACTATGGCAACAAGCCCTGTTTCATGGAATGCGTGGTGAGAAAGCACTTAGAAAGATCCCAGCGCTGGGCTCTGTGCTGTGCCCAAAAGCAACTCCCCCCGCCCCCACACACACCTTGGTCTGTCCTCTGGGGCTGCAGGGTACCGGTGACAGTGCAGGTGGTGATGATGAGATACTGAGCATCTCTCCTCTGACCTGGAGATATTGGTTCTTCTTGTTCTCCTGATACTTGCCTCCCCTTTTTTGGAACAATCTCTGAAGATGAGAGACAAAAATAACACTCTTCCAAGGAGACGATGCTAATGCACATTCTGTGCTTTCTGAGATGGGGCTCTACAGTGAGGCACCCACTCCAGCAACTCCATAGTGCCAGGGGTCAACATTCCGGTCTCTGCTCGGAAAGCTGCAGTGGGCCGCACAATGGGAGGCTGTGCTAGCATCCCGTAGGCTCTGGATCCCAGAGGCAGGCCCTGCAGCCCCTGCTCAGGCGCATAGCCAGGAGGATGATTGTAAATGAAGGGCATGATGATAATATGGTGGAACACTTGTTAGGATTCAGCAGCCAGAAGCCAAGGGACTGCTCCGGAATAATGTCTGTGCATATGTCAGGCTGAGTGGAGATGCGCTGTGCAGGCTGCCTTCTCAGGGGGACGCCATAGCTAACTCTGCTGCAGCTGACCTTGAATGGGTCAATCTCTTCAGGTGTCAATTTCTCCATCTTTGAAACAGGCAGAGTAATTATTGTGTATCCTTCCTGGGCTCTGGCTCCAATCATGCTTATAACATGGAAACGTACCAGGACTAATCACATGAGGAAATATTTTTAAAATGTGGATCATTGTAAGGCCTTCCTCCCCTCCCCTCCCTCCCTTCCTCCATCTCAGAAGTATCTATTCTTAAAGGATTCAGCGAGCTGGATGAGTATGTATGATGATGTCACTGCAGTGTGACTTCAGCCAGCATGTAATTTTGTTTTAATCTCAACAATGCCCCATTGGGATTTTAATGTGTTTTTTTTTTTTTTTTTGTCCAGAGAAGACCCAAAGTTGCCCGGTCAGTGACGGAGTCGGGATCTAGGCTCCTGCAGGCACCTCCTTCAGAAACACCTTCTGTGCTATTGGAGGGACATGCTAGGTTTTTTGGGAGCTCCCAGAATGCCACAGTGCCTGTCTGCTTTTTTGTGTGTGAGAGTACCCATGGTCTCATGCTGACATTACCACCCCTAAGGGGCCATGTGGAAGACTTCTGGCTAACTGGATGTGGAGACCTGGCCGAATTCTCTCACAGAGTTTATATTCTTGTGGGATGACACCCTCAAGCTCGGGTTGCGGAGAAGTGTCTCTGCTGGTTAACATTAGGGCAAGAGTATGAATGAGGTGAGGGAGTGATTCCTAGTTGAGCTGCTCATCAAGAAAGACCTTTCATCTGCACATCTCATGTAACTTAGAATACAGGGGAAATAATTACGTCCTTTATGCAACAAGGGAGCCGAGGCTCAGAATTAACATGAGTTAGCAAGGTCGGTAATAGTTCAAAAATCACTTAGTAGTCACTCACTTAATCCTGGTTTTGATTTTTTTTAATTTTACATATTGACCAAAGTTTCCCTCTCCTCTCCACTCATTTTCTCCCCCCACCATCCTCCTGCCCCCCCCCCACTCCTCTGTTTTTGTTCAGAAAGGGGCAGGCCTCCCATGGTGTCAGCAAAGCATTGCATATCAAGTTGAGGTAGGACTAAGCATTTCCCCTTGTATTAAGGCTGGTAAGGCAACCCAGCTTGAGGAATAGGTTCCAAAGAGCTAGCTAAAATGTTAGGGACAGCCTCTGCTTCCAACGTTAGGACTCCCTCCCATTAGAGGACCAAGTTACACAAGCCACATACGTGCAGAGGGCCTAGGTCAGTCCCATGCAGGCTCCCTGGCTGTTGGTTCAGACTGTGAGTTCAGGTCAGTTGTTTCTGTGGGTTTTCTTGTGGTGGCCTTCACACCTCTGGAAATCAAAACTACACTGAGATACCTTACACCTGTCAGAATGGCTGCTATCAAAAACACAAATGACAGCCTATGTTGGAAGAGATGTGGAGTAAGAACACTCCTTTATTGCTGGTGGGAATGCAAACTTGTACAGCCATTTTGGAATTCAGTATGCAGTTTCTCAGAAAATTTGAAATCAATCTACCTTATGATCCAGCAATATGCCCAAAGGATGCACAAGGCCACTTGCTCAACTGTTTTTGTTTTCTAATTTATTTATTTATTTTTATTTTATGCATAGGAATGTTTTGCTGCCTACATGTGTATATATATGCACACGGGCACCATGTGCATGCAATGTCCATGATCGTCAGAAGAGGGCATCACATCCTCTGGGAATGGAATTACAGATAGTTATGAGATGTTAAGCACTGGGATCTAAACCTAGAACCCCTAAATGAGTGGCAAATGCTCCTAATACATCTGTTTTATAAGATTGTTCTTTTTGCTTTTTGTTTTTGAGACTTTACAGACAGTCCAAAAAATAGGTAGAAAATTCATATATTAAAAGTATCAGTGATGGTGGTGGCTCAAGGCATTATGGGAACATTGAGGACTTGTATCCAGTCAGATACATGTCATCAAGAAGACGTAAGGGAAGGCAGCCTGGGAAGTTGGCTGAGTTGGAAGGACTGGTTGTTAACTCCATGTTGGGAACAGTGGTAACCAGCCAAGAGGTTAGCAGAGCACACAGGATGCAGCTTAAGAGCTGTGGGGGGGACGGGGGTGGGGGATGGGGATGGGGGTGGGGGAGCACGGTACACTAGGGTTTGTACACAGGAACCAGAAGACTTTCCAGCCTCTATATCAAGAAGTCCGGACTCACTTTGTTAAAAAGGAATCACATGATCAGACTTAGGCTTGCACAGATCATGATGACCATGACGTAGAATACAAAGCAGAAGTAGACAAGCCTAGACACAAAGGGTTTAGGAGGTTTAGTAGTCACAAGGCAAGAGACTATATGACCTCTACAAGTGATGGAGAGGCCGCTGTTTGGGAAATTTTTTTAAGGAACTTTTTTCAGAAGCCAGGCTTGGTGGCATTGGCTGAGGGAATCACAAGTTAAAGGCTAGCCTGGACTATCATAATAAGATTATTGCCTTAGAAACAAAACCTGAAAGAGGCAAAAATCACAGGATTTCATGGGTAATGCAGAGGTTTATTGAATGATTATAGCTGTGAGGGTAGATGAATAATGTCAGCGTCATCAAAGAATATATAAGGCAGAGAAAGCAGATGTGCAGACATGGTGGTCTTGCTGTGTCTGTCAAGAAACACATCAATTTTTCAGCATTGTGACTACAGACAATATGGTGGTTTGAAAGAAAATGGCCCTCAAAGGGGCAGCACTATTGGGAGGTGTGGCCTTATTGGCATAGGTGTGGTCTTGTCGGAGGAAGTGTGTCACTGTAGAGGTGGGCTTTGAGGTCTCATACTTGCTCAAGTCATGTCCAGTGTCTCAGACCACTTCCGGATGCCTTTGCAAGATGTGGAACGCTCAGCTACCTCTCCAGCACCATGCTGTCTGCACACTGCCATGTTCTACCATGATGATAACGGACTGAATCTCTGAATTGTATGTGAGCCACCCCAAATAAATGTTTTTCTTTATAAGAGTGTCATAGTCATGGTGCCTCTTCACAGCAGTAAAAATCCTAACTAAGACACCAAGAAGTGGAGCCATAATCTAAGCTGGTACCAAATCTGCTCCTGAAAATTTAAATCTCTAAATTCTCTGGTTCAGTCTCTTAAGAATCTGGTACTCACCTGGACACCCCTTGATTCTAGGAACCACCTTGCAATCTGTCCCTCTCTCCATGGGAAAGCACAGTCAGTGATAGTGAAGCAGAGATATGGGCCACCACTGGGGAGACAGAAGCGGGTGGATCTCTGTGAGGCCAGCCTAGTCTACAGAGTGAGTTCCAGGACAGGCTCCAAAGCTACACAGAGAAACCTTATCTTGAAAAAAAAAAAAGTGGAGAGATGGAACTGGTTCTTTCTGGGCCATGTGACACCCTCTGATGACCATGGGCCCATGTGACACCCTCTGATGACCATGGGCCCATGTGACACCCACTGATGACCATGGGCCCATGTGACATCTCTCAGCAGCTCCGGCAAATATGAGTCAGAGTAAATAGAAATGTCTAGGCTGAAGTCATCTGTTTGTGAACTGCAGTTGAATTAAACCACATAGAGAGAATGTGGGAGTGAGAACCGTGGGGAGAAGTGATCCAGGAGAACAAGGACATGGAATTCCAGAAGCAAGAGCTAAACTGGTCAGTTGGAACCAAGGAGAACACAGTGAGAATGTCTAACCAAAGCCAAGGTAACAGGATGTGGACAGTGAACAGCGGAAGGAAGACCTTGTGAGAAAATGACGGAGACGCTGCACTTGGGCTCCACAAGTTGATGGTTGTGACCTTCAGGACAGTGTCACTGAGACAAAGAGTCAGGCTGTGGGCTGTAAAGCACATGGGAAACAGAGCTCAGGGACTTTCAATGACAGATAGAAGAAGCCAAATAAAAGTAAACAAGGAAGAAGGCAGGGTCCTTGGAGGGTTTGCGTTAGGGGTATGAGCCAAGATCAGGCTGACCTCAAAGTCCTACATTAAAACTTGCTGTCCTTGTGTTTGGGAGGAGCCAGGGTTGTGATGCAAACACACTCACCAATACACGTGTTAGCTTTTCTTATTGTTGGGACTACACACTTGAGGCAGGCGACCTAGGGGAGGAAGGGGTGCATTGGCTCACAGTTTCAGGGAACACAGTCCATCATGGTGGGGAAGATGTGAAGAGTCAGCCCGGGAGCAGGAGGCTGTGGCGGAAGCTCCTTTACATCCTCACAGGAGTGGAAGGCAGAGCATAGAATCAGGAGCAGAACCAGGCTGTCAACCACAGGCCTAGACCCAACCCCTCCCTGCTGCTCCCCACACACAGAACACCACCACCAACTGGGGGCCAGGAGCTCTAACACGGAAGGCTAATGAACATGTAAACCACAGCAGCACTAACCATTCCTCCCCAGGTTGGAATCTGGCCTGCTGGCAGACACAGCTTGGTGGCGCTATGACTGAGGGGCCGATGGGAATTTAGAAGTTTGAAAAAGTTTGTTAGTTGGTAGAAAGTGATGTCTGCTCTGTCTCCTCCATCTACTGCCTCTCAGCCCACAACCTACCTGTCTTGCTTCTCACAGGCTCTTTGGTGCTCTTCTATGTTACATCATTTCTTGGCTTACCAGGCCTGTTGGACAGAGACAGTCTTTTTTTTTTTTTTTTAAAAAAACTTTATTTATTTATTATTTATTTATTTGCCTTGGTGTCTTCCTGGAACTGGAACTACAGACAGTTGTTAGCTGCCATGTGGGTGCTGGGAATCGAACCCGGGTCCTCTGGAAGAGCAGACGGTGCTCTTAACCACTGAGCCATCTCTCCAGCCCCCGGACAGAGACAGTCTTTACCAGAGAATTTTAGGACTACATTGTAGAGACTAAGAGTTTGGGCTTTTTTTTTTTTTAATTTTTTTTTTAAAGATTTATTTATTTGTTATGTACACAGTATACAGAAGAGGGCACCAGATGTCATCATAGATGGTTGTGAGCCACCCTGTGGTTGCTGGGAATTGAACTCAGGACCTCTGGAAGAACAGTCAATGCTCTTAACCTCTAAGCCATCTTTCCAGCCCAAGCTTGGGCTTTGACAGCCAGCAGGGTCAGGCTCGAACCCTGAGCCACGTTGCATGGCCACTTAACCTCACTAAATTTGACTTCCTTTTCTATCACATGAGAGACAAGAGGAATTTACCCTACAATACACACAAGTGCAAATAACTCTAGCAGCCATAAATGCCTAGGTCAGAGTCTGGCACGAACCAAGTGCTCAGTGAGGAGGAGAGACCTGCCCTTAGAAGGACACTGGAGCACTGCTGGCTTCCACACAGGCGAACCTTAGTCATGTGTGGGCATGGGGCAGGGGTCTCTCCTTTTACAACCTTCTCTTCTCCCCTGGGGACACACGAGTTTGGTAAGAACCTCCAGCTGTTCTCTGCATGGCAGGTGGCAGTGAGGGGTTTTGGCTGTCCTGCCTTGGAATTTGCTTAGTAGGGGAAACACTATCATTTAACAGATGTAAAGTGTCACTCTTGGATGGGCACAAAGCAGCAACAGCATCCTGCAAAGGGAACTGTCTTTATCGTCGCAGGAACCATTTCCAATCAGAGCACACATAACCCTGGGAACAGTTGCGTTTTAAGAACACACAGATTAAATAAATACCTTTGACAAACTGAGAACATCATTTTTTTACATTGATGATGCTTTTACTGGATTTGAACACAGATGAACATCAGGATGGTGGGAGGGGGAGGGGCCCACTTCTTCAAGAACAAAATGCCTTCCCTTGCACAGAACCTGCTGCGACATTGTTTTCACGGAAATCACTGGGCCTGAGAGGATGTGGTGACAAAGGCTTCCCCAGCTTAGCTTCCAAACTCCCCAGGCTCGTCAGGCCAGTGTGCCCTCTACATCTGGAGCCTTGTCTCCAGCTCTCCAGTGTGAGGTCCTTCTGGGTGGCTCACGTGTCCCGCAGCAGGGCCACAGCCACATCCCGTTTATCCTGTGCTCTCTGTCACTTACTTCCAGGCTAGTCTCACTGTCTGGGTCAGTGACACTGCGCCTGTCGGCTTCTCCTCCATTCCCTGGCTTGAAGGCCTCCCTCACACGGTACATTGTCTTCATCAGTTTTTCTTTATTGTTTTCAGAAGTGGAGAAGCCTGACTCTCAAAATAACCCAGGCTTTAAGAATCTGATTGTTCAGGGCTGGAGAGATGGCTCTGTGGTTAAGAGCACAGATTGCTTACAGAGGACCCTGGTTCAATTCCCAGCACCCACATGACAGCTCACAACTGTCTGTAACTCCAAGATCTAACCCCCTCACACAGACATACATGCAAGAAAAACACTAATGCGCATAAAATAAGAATAAATAATTAAATAAAAAGTCAACTTTTCCTCTTTATGTACACATCTGTGTTCCCAGAAGCAACTAGCTATTCCACGGCCCCCTCTGCATGTGGAATTCTTCTCTGCCCGCTGCCAGTTGCCCGCCTAGCTTGTCTCTTTTCTCTTTATAACACAATAGTTCTAGCTGGACAGAGAGCTATCTGGAGTGACTATACTTCCCAGATGAACTTGGGGTTGGGTGTGGCCATGTGACAAAGTCCCTGCCAGCGTAACAAAAAGGAAACCCCGACTCAGCTTCCTGGTTATGCCCTCACCAAGTGTGAGGATGCGCCCAGGTTTCTCCCTTCCTTCTGACAGAGATGGGGCAGGGAATGGAACCAGGAGCACATGAGTGCAGCCTCGGGTTAAGAACAGCTGCTGGCCTATAGCCTGGCACTGCGACAGGCAGGTGTGGTGGTGCAAGCCTAAAATCCAAGCTATAAGAGAAAGTGGGGCTGGAGAGATGGCTCAGCGGTTAAGAGCACTGCCTGCTCTTCCTGAGGTCCTGAGTTCAATTCCCAGCAACCACATGGTGGCTCACGACCATCTATGACGACATCTGGTATCCTCTTCTGTATACTGTATACATAATAAATAAATAATTTTTTAAAAGGGGGGGCTGGAGAGATGGCTCAGCAGTTAAGAACACTGACTGTTCTTCCAGAGGACTTGAGTTCAATTCCCAGCATCCACATGGTGGCTCACAACTGTCTGTAATCCCAAGATCTGACACCCTCACACAGTTATACATGCAGGCATCACACCAATTTACATAAAATAAAATAACTATTAAAAAAAGAAGGAAACTGAGGCTGAAGCACTGTGGATTTGAGGTCTGTCTGGGCAGCAAAGCAACAAATACGTTCTGAGTGTTCAAAGGTAAGCCAAAGGCTTGTGGGATAGCGTAGCAGCAGAGGGTATCTGCTGACAGTCCTGTGCTGAGGTTCATACCCCAAATCATGTGATAGAAGTTGGGAGTCGCCGTCCACAAGTTGTGCTTCGGCCTCCACAGGCACACCATGGCAGGCATACACATACACACATAATGGTGGCTATTGGTTTTCTCTTTTAAATAGGCTGTAAGAGTGGACAGAACACACACAGTTGAACAGACTGTCTCAACCCAATGCTTCCTGTTTTGAGTTAGGTGTGTGATGATTGCCTGTGAGTCCAGCACTTGAGAGAGCATCAGGGATTCAAGGCTGGTCTCAGCTACAGGAAGACCCTGGCTCATGAAGCTTTGTATCTGAGCTCTGTCACAGTACAAGCCTGCACCTTATCTCAACTAACGATGACCCCAGGCATTCCACAGGAATCTTCAGTGACTGAGCGTCTCTGCTGATAGACTCTTCAGTCACCTATGCCCTTCCTTGCTCTGTGGTGGGCGCTAAATCTGCCTGTGAAGAGGTCTTATCTGTACCTTGTATTAGGAGTGGGCAGGGACCAAATCTTCCATGCTGTTTCATATTACACAATACAATGTACACAAAGTGAATTAATTAATGATGATTCCTTGTTGACTGGACACATGGTAAGTTATAATAAAAATAAAGGGTTGGAGAGATGGCTCACAGATTAAAAGCACTGGCTGTTCTTCCAGGGGACTAGGATTCTATTCCCAACAACCACATGGTGTCTCACAACCATATATAGTGGGATCTGATGCCCACCTCTGGCATGAAGTTGCACATGCAGATAGAATACTCATACCTATGAAATAAAGAAGTCTTTTATGAAAGTTATAATAAAAACAAGGAGCTAGTCACAGGTTGGTAAAATAACTATTTAGAGGTGGCCAGAAAAATGATCAGGCTTGGGGAGTTATCCTGGAGGTAAAAGTCTTAGCTTGTGAGATAAGAGATCACCCCTGTTCAAAATACATTTGCATCAACAGCCCTGGTAAAATCTAATCAGTACACATGGCGTACCTGTGTGGAGAGCATATGGGCAAAACAAAGCCCCCCTATCCCCCAAAAAAGCCCAACAACAACAAAACTGGGTAAGAAATTCAACTCAGGAACAAAAGATCTTAACAGTTAAAAACAACGGGTGGAAAGTAAACTTTAACTGAAAAGTTCTGTTTATCAGCCTAAAATAGACAGAAGGAAATACTACCTTAGTTAAAGAATACAGTTTTTTTTTTAACTTTATTATTTATTTATTTATTTGCCTTGGTGTTTTCGTGGAACTGGAACTACAGACAGTTGTTAGCTGCCATGTGGTGCTGGGAATCGAACCCGGGTCCTCTGGAGGAGCAGACGGTGCTCTTAACCGCTGAGCCATCTCTCCAGCCCAAGAATACAGTTTTTAAGAGAGATCAAGGATTCTATTTGACTGGGGGCCTAGCATGAGTCAAGAATAAGATGTGATGGCTGGAAATTTCTAGTTCAATTCTGGGCTGGACGAATCTACCGGCCAGCTCCTTATTGAGTTCCTAGTAAAGTGCTGGGTGCTTCCGGGAGAAGGGCATTGAAGCTGCCCACTTCCTGGAAGCTTCCACGGATGTGGTGAAACACACCAGAGACCTGGTTCTGGAGGAGCGAACTACTGAGGAGGACAGGCCAGCATAGGTGAGAATGGCTGTGGAGGGGAGGGAGCCAGGAGAGATTGGGCAGGTGGGGTGAAATCCGTCTGTAGAGAAGAAGCAACATGAGTTTCCAATCAACGACATACAGAATAGTCGGGCTCTCTGGCCGGGGTGGAGTCGGGACTTGCAGATGATTAGAACATGCAGGAGGTGTGTCTCTGGAGGTTGGGGATCTTGTTCAACATCACTGGTTTAAAGTGGAAAACTGAAGCCAATGGTAACTGAACTTTTAAGGATGCTGGGGCACAGCAGGAGCTGAATCTAGGACAATGCTCTTTGCCCAGAGGTGAAATAAAGCCAAGAATGATGGACTCTGGCCCTGTCTATGTGAGGACAGTGGCCTAGACAGCAAGACCAGCAGGGGAGTCTGGTAGAAGATAGTGTGCAGAAGAGCCACACTGGCCAGCTGGGAGACTGTGGATGGAAGGGAAGACTGGCTTGGACAAGAAACGTGAGTTTGAAGAAAGCCTGGGTTACACAGTAAGACACTGTCTCCAAAAAAAGGTGACACACTGTCTCCTAGTTAGCAGGAGTGGAAGACGCTGCACTTGGAGCTACGGGAAGAGAGGCCAGCTGAGTTGGGGACATTGAAGCCATTATTATGAAGAGTTCAGGAGACCTAGGACATCTCAGCTGTTACTACCTGTGTGCCTCACATATACTCATACCAACAGGGGCTGGACTAAGATCTGTGTTCACAAACGTGGGCTCTGTGCACACAGAGGGATGGAGAGGCAAGGCCCGTGTTCTTTGGAGCTGGTACCTGCTGCTGTCACACCCCACAATGGCATGTAACAAAGGAACAGGGCTGACATGTTCACGACAGCTCTCTTCTGTGTGTGGGCAGGAGTGGGAAATAGTCTCTTAGCTGATAACACTAATTTTTAAAGAAAACCATATGAGCTAAAGAGAGCTGGGGATGAATGTGGGATCTATGAGTCAACCCCTGAATTTCTGCATCAATTTCACATTATAAATGACATAGTTTCAAAGTTTCTTAGATTTTTTTAAAACTTATAATTTGTCTTCTGAAGAGCTCACTTGGAACTGTGCTGAAACATGTTTGGAAGAGTAAACATTTACTCCCCTTCCTGGGAATAGCTGAAGAATGACTGTGCATTTTCCTATTTTTTAATATAAATTGCATTTCAGGCAATCTTTTAAAAAGATGTATTTATTTATTGTATATACGGATATACTACCAGATGTCATCATAGATGGTTGTGAGCCACCATGTGGTTGCTGAGAATCGAACTCAGGTCCTCCAAAAGAACAGTCAGTGCTCCAAACCTCTGAACCATCTCTCAAGCCCCACATTTCAGGCCATCTTACAAGCTGGGAATCACATGTGTGAAAACTGGCTATTTCTTATAAAAATAAAAAACAAACAATAGCCAGTTGTTATCCCATAAGATACTCATTTTTCCTTTTCAAGTGGATAGCATTGCTTGAAAACACCTAGAATTTCCATTAGAAATTAGGTTTCTGGAAGCATATATGTGTGCTTCTTTACTCTTTATTATTATTATTATTATTACTATTATGTGTATGGATGTTTTGACTGCATATCCTTCTGTATGTCATGTGCATACCTGGTGCCCCTGGAAGCCAGAAGAGGGCATCAGAACACCTGCACCATAGTTGGAGGTCGGATCGCCTGCACAGTAGTTAGAGGGCTGTGAACTTCCATGTTCATGCTGGACTTTAACTGGTATCTTCAGGAGATGAATTCCTAGGCCGCCTTTCCAGCTCCCTTGCTCTTGTAGTCTTAAATGCCTGTTTATATTTTTTATAAATTTTTAATTTTATTTATTTATATCTTAGGTATGAGTGTGCTGCATATACACCCACATGCCAGAAGAGGGCATCAAACCCTATACAGATGGTTGTTAGTCCCCATGTGGGTGCTGGGAACTCAGGGCCTCTGGAAGACTAGCTAGAGCTCTTAACCACTGGGCTAGCTCACCAGCCCTAAATGCCTAATTTTTAAGTTATTCTTTTTTCAATGCTGGTAACAAACCCCAGGGTGTAGCACACACTGAGGAATGCTACCACTGAGCTCCATCTCTGGGCCTTAAAAGGGGAGAATCAGGTAATACATATGAGAATAACTTTCCTTGCTTATGACAGATTCAAATTGACACTTCTAAGCTTCGGGTAGAATAATGTTAGTTAGCAGAATGATGGAGGAGAGCCCATGTCTGTCCTCCTGATCACAGAGCAAAGCAGGAGCCTGGCAAAGCCTGGCTGCATTAGACCTGTGGAAGTCAGTGCTGTCGACTAGCCTTGGACCATAGCAGGAGGAAAATATGCAGCATACTGTTAACTTTTGATGATGTTATCAAATCCTCAACCTTAGACAATTCTTGGATATCACACAATCTGCCAAAGAAAAGCAACCAAAGGTCCAGGGCCAATTTCATTCCAATCTCAGACACATTAAACGATTAAAACATCAGATTTTTCTCATCAGTCAACTGGGGATGGTATTACTTATTTAAAGCTGGGGGCCTGGGGGGCTGAGAATGCTAAGGGTGATGCACCCTGCCCGTCACACGGCATTACAGGGACCTGTGTTCTGTGAGGCAGCTCCTGGCTTAGACCTTGAAAAGGCAGGAAGGGCCTGGGCTTTCCACACAAAAGCTGTAAGTGGGATTCATTTGTTCTGCGCAAAAATGAGTGAAAAGGTCTTAAAGGAAGAAATTTGCCATGGAGATGTGTGCCCTGTTTCTGGGCACAGACCTCCCACCTCAACTAATTCAAGTTCCATACAGGTGGAAAAAATGCTGGCTTGACATTCACCATGTGGACACAGAGATGAAACCATTGTGGGTTATTTTTTTCTTCCCCTTCTTCTTTCTGGTAACAGCAGTGTTCTTTGTTTAAAAAGGCGAAGCAAGGGACGAGAATGTACGTGGGTTTACTTGAATGCCGCAGAAATAAGAGGCGGAGTGGCTGAGTGTAGAGGAGGACGAGAAACACCCAGAAGACAAGGGAAATGGTGACAAAGTGACCCGGGCAATGCCATGAAGCTGCGGGTGTGCAGGCTAAGAGGCACACAGAGAGCATCCTGCAGCAGCGCCTGCTCCCTTCCTCCCGACGATGTGACACAGGGAGTGGGGAGGGCAGAAGCTGGTCCCGGGCCACCAAGGGGGAGGGCAGCCCTCCAGCCTGAGGGGTGTGGGAAGCCAGGCTTTCTGTGGGTAGAGCCACCTGAGGTCCAAAGCTACACTTTTGATATGAGAAGGATTATTCCTGCCTGGATCACCCACTGCCTCGGCTGGAATTTCCTGCAGGAATGTTCTGGAAAAACTGTTCATTATCCCCAGTGTTCATTCTTTTCCCCTCTCAATAGTGTTTTTACAGGATACCTCGTATTGCCATTTTCTAGATTTCCTTTGCTGGGTGTGTGTGTGTGTGTGTGTGTGTGTGTGTGTGTGTGTGTGTGTGTGTGTGTGTGAGAGAGAGAGAGAGAGAGAGAGAGAGAGAGAGAGAGAGAGCATGGGCCCTGGGCCTCTGGGAAGGAACCTCCTCTTTGCTGCTTGGATCAGGCAGGAGCTGCCATGTTGCATCTGGACTCTGCCCACAAGGGCCACTCTTCAGAGATGAAGTAGTTAGACCGAACTGGGTTGTCAACACCGTCAGGACCCTGGGGTGGGCCTGGGCTGCAGCCTGGCACCTAAGGGAAGTCAGTTTCCACCTTGCTTCCCAGATGCAGGTCTCAGCTGCAAACACCTGCCTGCGTGGACAGTCCAAAACAGACCTCAGGGGGCTAAACCGATGATGGGGAGGTGGAGAGTGCTGTCTGTTCTTCAGAGAACGCCAGTCTGATCCCCAGCACAGGCATGACTGCTCACATCTGTGACTCCAACCCCAGGGTTCTGACGCCCTCTTTTGGCCATCTTGGGCACAGATACACATGTGGTTCATAGACACACATAGAGGCTTGTTACATATAAAGAACGAGCTAAATAGACCTTGAGTACATTTTATCCTAAATGATTTATTTTTAGAGAATAAAATTGTTTTGTGTGAAGCACTAGAATCAATGAAAAGGAGTCAAGTTCCATGATAGGTCCTGTTGGAAAAACTCAGAAAGTCAATGCATTGAACCCCAGCCTGAAGGATCCCACCATAAGATTTACCCCATAAATGTCTTAGCACCAGGTAGGGAAGAGCTCTGAGGGCCAGGCTCCTTCACTCCAGTGTCAGTGGGCTTCAGGGAGGCTGTTCAAGCAGTTCTGAGTTTACCTAGACAGTATCAGCTGAGTCACCTTCCAGCAGGGCAGGCCACACTCTTCCAAGTGGTTTTGACAGATGCCATAGCCAACACCTGGCTGAGCAGGAATGGTCAATTTCTCCTCTGTAGTTCCTTCTTTTATTTATTTATTTATTTTTGTGCATTGGGATCTTGCCGTGGGTGCTGGGTCCCCTGGATCTGAAGTTACAGTTGTGAGCTGCCATGTGGGTGCTGGGAATCAAACCCGGGTCCTCTGGAAGAACAGCCAGTGCTCGTAACCGCTGAGCCATCTCTCCAGCCCCCATTATTAGTTCCTTCTTAAAGTTTCATAAGATCCTGTTCTTCGTTGTCTCACCATCTGCTCCAGGCTGACTTGGAGCCATGAGTCCTCAGCCGGCCTCCAACTTTTGACTCCCTGCTTCAAGTGTCCTGGATGCTCCCACAGGCATGTGCCACCATGCTGGATTAGAAATCACGCATTTAAATTATGCTTCTTGTAATTTTTTTCAAGAAAATACTTAAACTTAGTGGCTTAAATTATGCAGTTGCCTTCCAGCTCTGTCTTATCGCTTTTCATAAGCTTTAAGAATTTATAGGTGGGGCTGGAGAGATGGCTCAGCGGTTAAGAGCACCATCTGCTCTTCCAGAGGACCCGGGTTCGATTCCCAGCACCCACATGGCAGCTCACAACTGTCTGTAGTTCCAGTTCCAGGCAAACACCAAGGCAAATAAATAAAAAGGTTTTTTTGTTTGTTTGTTTGTTTTTTGTTTTTTGTTTTTTGTTTTAAAAAAAGAATTTATAGGTATCCAGATGTATCTGACAATCTTTTGGGTTCCCTGATGTGAGGTTAGGGCCTGGAGACACAAAGCCATTGAACACAGCTTCTCTAAAGTTCTCTCTTTCAAACATGTTTGTTCCATCCCTTGTATTTGGAGAGAGAGAGACCTTCCCCATCAGGGTCCTTGGTGGAGAAGAAATGGAAAGGTCACTTGTTCATGTGAAAAGAACATGGATGCATATAGGGGAGAGCCTTCCAAAGGTGCTACACTCAAAATAATGGTTCTCAACTGTGGCCACACGCTGGAAACCTCCTGGAAAGTTTAGCACAGAAGCAGCTGAGCATGCCTGGTCCTCAGTGCAGTGACTCAAGTGCGTTTGTAGTTTGAATGTCTCCTGTAAAGCCATAGTCTGCCATTAGGACAGTATCTGTGCAGAACAGGGAGGCTGTGCCAGGATTTAACCCAAGACCAGCAGCATGAGATCTACCAACTGAGCACTATCCCCAGCCCCTAGAGAATGTTTCTTTTTTGAAAGCTTACCCCTACAGAAATCATGTCTGTGTCTGTCACTAAGGTAACCACAGCCAAGCTTTGACAAGGTGTTCAGGCTGGAGCCCAGATCCTTATGAAATCTTAGGCAGTAAAATGCTACCTGACTTAGCTCAGTACTGCTAAATTGTATTTTTAAATAGAATCAAATACATTTGCAATGCAGAGTCTCCAAACCACCTCCCTCCCATTCTAAAGTTGGTAAGGAGGCAGTGAGGGATCTCAGATCTGTTTTCTTAACACAGGCCAAGCTGTCGGAGGCTGCGCACCACTGAGTGAGGTGCACCACCTAGCACCTCTCAGGTACCAGAGCTGCCTTCCTCTTACACTGGTCATGTGATTGTGTGACAGAAATTAAGCTTCTAGGGTCCCTTCCCTCTTGTATCAAATTCCCTTTTGCTTTTTGGCCACAGAATCTCATGTACAGCTTTTAAAGTTTTCAGTCTATACCTCATTGAAATAAGCCTCTTCATCCTGGGAGTCTCCACGCCACCTTAAGCGAGCTTTTGGACAGCCCAGGGCCCAGGGTCCTGCTCTTCTGACAGTCTGCACACCTCCTTCCCACTGGCACTCCTGATGCCCTACTACAGGGAACAGAATTCTTCCAGTATATCTATCTCCCTTCCTGTTGGTGAGAATTAGGTCTAGGTAACATACCCACCTGTTTTCCCTATTTTCCTCAGATATAAAGTCAGTTAAGAACTTATCAAGCGGCTCAGTGGTTAAGAGCACTGGTCATTCTTCCAAAGAACCCAGGTTCAATTCCCAGCACCCACATGGCAGTTCACAACTCTCTGTAAATCCAGCTCAAGGGGATCTGGCATCCTCACACAGACATAAATGCAGACAAAACCCCAATGTACATAAAAGAACAAAAACCACTTTATGAAATGCACTTTGAGCAGACAGAGCAATCTAGCAGAGATCCAAAGAGCACTATATTATGGCCAACAGCTGCTGGGAATGCCTGTGGCCCCCAATTTTGAACTGGTCCTCAATGGTATCAGCTTCTGATTTATGAAGCAAACAGCTCCACTGTTCTTCAGACAGGCCACTGGGGATGGTGTCTATAGAGGCTCCAGTTCTCTGTGACCACACACACCAGAGCTTTAGAGCTCCGGGTCCAGCCTAAACACTCCCTACATGTACTTCTCCAACTATATGGCCATGTGTGCCTTGATTTCACCCCCTCGTTTCCTATGGTTGCTCCATGACTACAGGCTTCCTTGGGAACAGCAGAGGCTGTGGCTTTGCCTGGGCTGTTTTAGAGCCTTCTTGGTGAAGTTCTGAATACTTCCAGCACATTCTTTGCAGTCCTCCACAGCGGGCTTTGAGCCTTGCTAACACTCCATCACCCACTCTGCCATTTGTCCCCAGGCAGCTGTTTGCAGGACACAACCAAGGACTTGGGAAACTTTTACAAAACTAATGGCAACTGATTTTGGCCCCTGACACTTGAAGCTGCTGACGCCCAGGCTTTCTGCTCACGGCCAGGAAGTCGGAGGTGGTAGTTAACAGTGTTGCTGTTTCTCAGGCCATCCATGCTCTCTGCTTTGGTCGCCTGTTTGTTCTCTCATCAAGGGGGATGACACTGACTGTCCCGTGTCCTGTAACCTCTTCATCCAGCCCCTGGAATTCTTGCAGAGTCCTGCTCTGCCTCCCTGCATTGTTTCACTTTAATCCACTAAAGTAGTTTCTACTCTCTCCCTTCATCACATTAGACCTCTCCTCACCTTATCCCCCCCCCAATTCTGGGGCCCACGCCCCCTCCCCTTCCTGCTTCCTCTCCCTCTGCTTAGCTCTAAATGCTGGGGTTGATCCCAGGTCTCATTCTCTGGTATGCAGGCATTAGTGCAGACAGAACAGTGCATATATAATAAAACAAACAAACAAATAAATAAATAAAGGCCCTTCATCTGCAATGCCTCTGCTAAGGACTTGAACACACTTAAAAAAAGTGGGGCAGTATCCCTTGTGCTGCCAATAAACGGTTATGAGAAAGAGACGGTAGGGAGGTATAGAGGAGTTGAGTCAGGTAAACAGGATGCTTTCTCCCAGGCTTGGCGTCCTGGCAGCTTTACACCTGGCCATTTAAATCCCTGTCAGTTCTGGACAGAGTTCCTGGGCGCTCCTTTCAATCTCAGAAGGAAAAATGTTTACACTGGACTTTTTCTTTATATTAGACAAGCTAAAGAATGGCTTCGAGTGTAAGAGGCAGGCCTCCTGCTTAGACCTAGGGTCAGCATCACCGGTCCATCTACTCCCTGGAGTCTGATATGACTCATGACAATCTCAACAGGTACACGGATGCTCTTAGGTCTTCAGTTAGACTTCCAATCATCAAAAATACTAGCAAAATCCACCTTATGTAACCATGTGAGCCAATATTCCTTATGTAAATGGAGTTGGGGAGCTGACTGTGCCATCAGGCTGCAGGGCCTCCCTCACACAGGGAGCGTCTGCAGTACCAGTGGGCTGTGGCATTCCCTTCAAGTGGCAGGCTCTATTATTAGAGCCTTTCATAACACAGCTCCATTAAACTCCGGCTGTCTCCTAACAGTGAGCTCTGCAGTTGGAGCTTTTGGGGTCCTTGAATCACAGGTGCTCAGCAGAATTTGGCAGCAGCTGCCATGAGCAGAATGACCACGGTCATAAGGACTTTGCTCTTAGAAAGGGACACAGGCTGAGGGAGAAAATTATGGCCTTGGTAGCTGAAAAATCAAAGCTGAAGCTACTCAACCCATCTAGCCCAAATCACCCGACTCAAAAATGCAGGAGGACATGGCAGGCCCAGAAGGCTGAGGAAATAGGAACAGCAGCTTTCATCTGTGGTCAGACCAGGCTGCAAAGCCTCAAATCAAAACTAAACAAAGGAAAAACGGGCAATCGTATGGAGAGGGCATTTTACTATCTGCCATGAAGCATATATTACTTTCATAATTAAAAACTATCCCAAACCAGACCAGTCAAAAACCAGATACTATAAAGAAAAAAAAAAAAAAAAAATCCCAGACCACTTAAGAACTAAACAGGCATCTCCAACTGATATGAATTTAAGATACAAAATTCAAACATCTTCAACATTCATACCTAGCTCACCACACATTCTGGTCCAGCAATGTATTTTCACAGCCAGCATTCTCAGGAAGTGTTAGATGGCTAACACACCTATCCTAAAAATGATTAGTTTCACAGTTAAATGCTCACTCTCAACATGGAGGCATTGTCCTCATTTCAGGGTTTTGACAGTGTGACACAGGTGATGTATACTTCAAGGTCAGACTCAATGGCAGGGATGGGTTTGAAACTAAGAGCCGAGAAATCCCTGGTTACTTCCTGTGTTCAGCATATTTTTTTGGTTGTCTGACATCCATGTATGAGGCAGACAGGTGTATCTAGAATCAGACATCAAATTTACATCTTTTAAATTATATTTTTATTTAGTTTGTGTGTACAAACCACAGCATATGGGTGGAGGTCAGAGAATAACTCAACTCATGAGACTTTGTTCTTTCTTTCTGTCATGTGGGTCCCAGAACTCAAACTTAGGTCATCTGGCTTGGAAGAATATGCCTTTACCACTGAACCACCTTGGCAGCCCAGATATATTTTGGACTTGTTGGCTGTAATTGAGCCCTTTCTTTCTCTAGAAAGTACCCAGAATTGCTAGGAAGTAATACTCTTAACAGGTCTATCACCAGCTAACAACTGGCTTTCCATTTGGAAGCCACACACCAGCACACAGCACACAGCCCTAGAGAACCCATGTCCCCTCTCACAGGCTTTACATGTTACACAATTCCCTGGTTTTGTTGTTGTTGTTTGTTCATTTTTTTCAAGACAAGTTTTCACTGTGTAGTCCTGGTCATCCTGGAACTTGCTCTGTAAACCAGACTGGCCTCAGACTCAGAGATCAGCCTGCCATAGCTAGGATTAAAGGCCTGAGCTACCTTGCCCAGCAAATTTTCTATTCTTAAAAAAACGACCCCTCCTGACCTCATAGGAAAGGGATAGCCCCAGAGTCAAGCAACTGGAGCTGGAGACTGCAGTCCTTGCCACCGCAAGCTGGTTTCTGAACTATCCCTCACCACTTCCCCACGCAAAACCACGGCCACTGTGAAAGCCCTATTTGTACTTTTTATCCAGGAGCTTTTCCAAGGAAGTTACTACTACATTTCTTGACCTCAAATAAAATGAATTTGAAGGTGTAAGCCACTGGTTGAAAAGTGTATCATGGGGCTGGAGAGATGGCTCATCGGTTAAGATTGTTCTTCCAGAGGACCGGCGTTCAATTCCCAGCACCCACATGGTAACTCACAACTGTTTGTAGTTACAGGCAAATACCAAGGAAAATAAATAAAAATAAAGTTGTTGGTTTTTTTTTTCTTTTTAAAGAAAAGAGTATCACAAGCCAGCTATATTTCCCCTTTCAGCCTACCAAGGAGGAACTCAGGAGTGACTGCTTTCTTGCTACTCATTAAAATCTAGGGCATTTTATGTATGTGACAATGTTTATAATCAATAATGTAGAAAATAATGAAAATTACAGATATAATTCCATGTCATGAAAAATTATTAAAATATATTTAATAATTTATAAATTGTAAGTATATAAAGTACATATAGAAAAGTAATCAAGGCTAAAATGCTGGAGAACCTGGGCTGTACCACTGAAGTTAAAATACAGCATAAGCACTTGTAAATATTTTAAATACAAATTAAGCATATCATGCTTTAAAAAGCAAGCTGGACACAACACTTCTGCTAGGTGACAGACAGAAATACAGTGGAGGAAGGAAGCCATGGCCACTAGTGGAAAGGTTTTTGTTATGCCCAATTACTTGCTTCTCAGGCCAGGGGATTAGCATCCACCCTGCTGGACTTCCATGGTTTTCCATCCACCCATTCCAAGACCTCAGAGGGATGCTGGGAGCCCTGATGGCGTTCATGTCCGACCACCCGTCTCTATCCAAGCTCATCTCCCTATCATCTGAGGACCCAGGACCCTCCTTGACCCTCCATTTCTGACCACTCTTGCAGTACATCCAGATCCTTCTCTACTCATCAGCTAAGAACAAGGGCTTTCCAAACTTTACCTTGGACTGTTTGTTCTTCTGACTACATATTGCCTTAAAGACATCTGTTTCTAAGATTCATCTTTATGCAAATCTCACTTCAGTCCTGATTTTAAGCTCTAGTATCATATTCCAAACTACATGCTAAATGCTCAAAAAAAAAAAGCCACCTTGTCCCTTTACCAGTGTACCTTTTCAAGGGTATACTGTGCCTTGAAATTTTGTGTTATTTGAGCATGTTTTATTCACAGCATGACCCCTTATCATATTCAATTTGCTCCTATGAGTGTATAAAAACAAGGCCCCAAGTCCTACAACAAAGTGTGACTGTCCCCAAAGTATGCTGTGCACTAAGATGATCCACTGGGACATTATGTATGAGTATGTATCTGCATGTGTGTAAGTGCACCACACATGTGCCTGGTGTTCCTGAAACTGAAGTTCAAGAGTAATGACCAACCATGGTAGTGCTGGCAACCAAATTCTGCAGGAGCAGCTAGTGCTTTTAACCACTGAGCCATCTCTCCAGCCCTTAGTCAAAAACTTTTGTTTGCTTGTGGGATTTTTCCAAGTTAACTGTTAACTGACCTGGGTAACAGTCTTCACCTATAATATATTCACATTATTCCAATAGCATTTGCCAGATGTTTTTTTCTTTTCTTTCTTTTTTTTTTTTTTTTACACTTTTTATTTATTTATTTATTTATTTATTTATTTATTTATTTATTTATTTATTTATTTGCCTTGGTGTTTGCCTGGAACTGGAACTACAGACAGTTGTGAGCTGCCATGTGGGTGCTGGGAATCGAACCCGGGTCCTCTGGAAGAGCAGATGGTGCTCTTAACCGCTGAGCCATCTCTCCAGCCCCCAGATGTTTTTTTCTAAACTAAGTTTGATATCTAATAGCCTACTAAAATGTAGACCTAAAAAAACCTAGTCAGAAATCTATCTTAGGCACAGACTGCTGCTGCCCCCAGAGCACCTGTGTCAGTGAAGAGTGGAAATCCCAGAGGCTCAGGGCTGCTCATCATGCTAATAAGGCAGCATGCAGAGGCAGAGTAAGTTCTAGTCCAGAACTACAAAGGAATCCAGGACAACCAGAACTACACAGAGCATTATAAACGCAAGTGTGACTATCAAAGAATAAACTTAATAAAACATGGAACAGAGTGTATCTTAAGTCCAAGTGTGATACAGATATTTATTCTTAATCTGATTGAATATTCTTCCCATTTACAATTATAAACAGAAAAGGATGGGGACAAAAATAACCAAGTAGGTCAGAGTCAAAATAAGCCAGCATAAGACTAGTTCCCCCTGGGGGCTGGAGAGATGGCTCAGTGGTTAAGAACACTGGCTGCTCTTCCAGAGGACCCACATTCAACTCCCAGCACCTACATGGCAGCTCACAACTGTCTGTAACTCCTGTTCCAGAGATCTGACACCTTCACACCAATGCACATAGACTAGTTCTCCCCATAAATAAAGCTTGATCAAAGTGAGGATCTATCACTGATGGCTTCCAGCACTCAGTTTGGTACCAGCCGGGGTGGGCGCTATTTACCTGACTTGCAAACCGGTACAAAGCCTCATCATACTGTCTTAGCACTGGGAGACTGTTAAAAGTCTAGAAAAAGGTCAAGGTCAGCCATTCTGACACTTCCTAAAACAAGGAGTAAGTCCATCTATGACTCTCAGATCAGGCCCCAGAACAAGACATAACAACCATCCAAAATCTTCCTCGTAAGCGCATTTTTCACCATCCTAGACTCCTCTACTGTGCAAAATTCTGCCGAACAGTACTTCACTCAGAGCAAAGTGATCCAACATTTCACAGGCTACCTGGTCACCCTGGAGGAAGAATGGTTTGTGTAACATGTTTTTACTAACCTAAGGGCGCATTTCTTTTGTAACAGGGAGGTCATGCTTGAGCACATTGAGCCTGCTAAAAACATACTGGCTTCCACATGAAAAGACAAGACAGATTGCTGCCACATTTAAAAGTACATTGGACCGAACTTTTGGAACACTTAAAAAGTTAACTCATAAAAGCAAAGAGAAATACTTGTGGCAGTTTAGGAATGCTACATAGTTGCACACTCATTCAAAACACTCAAAGCACCAGAAGTAAGGGCACTTCTGTTCCCAAGGGCCCTCAAGAGCCATAGACTCAAGGACAGAAATGAGTTTACTTGTAGTGGCTATGTGGGCTAGGAGACTACAGAGAGTCTCATGGGAAGGGAGGAGAAAGAGAACGCTCTCAGTGACAGGAAGACAGTGCAGAAGTAAGAAAGCAGCAGTTAGTGCTCAAAGAATACAAACTAGTTCAGCCTGGCAAGTGTGGGATGAATGTCAGAGAAGTGGGAAGTCCACACTGGGGCTGGACCAAGAAAGGCCTGCCGGGCAAGCCCCTTGAGGCTTCCCAAAAGGACCAGGCTGAAATTGTGCTCCGGGGGGAAAAAAAAAATCTCTTACAAGAAAAACATAGTGGAAGAGGATACAAGAAATAAAACTAAATCAAAGTTTATAGCAAAAATACTTTGAGACCAAAAGCAAACTAATTCTACAGCCTTTTTAAAGATCAACACACAAATTACATTATTTTATTCTTCTGGATAGCTTCCTGCTGTTACCACTTACCTGGAGAACTGTCAAACTTCACATAAACTCTTATATAGTACAGTAACCAACAAAGGCCACGTGGAAGCATGCTCTTGTCAGGTTTTTCTCCTTTAAAAAGTTGCATTTATCACAGGGTGGTGGTAGCACATAATTTGAATCCCAGCACTATCAAGGCAGTGCTGATAGGTACATCTCTGGGTTCAAGGGGTCAGCATGGTCTTCATAGTATGTTCCAGGGCAGTCCTAGGAATACACAGTGAAATCCTGTCTCAGGGGAAGGAAAGGAAGGAAGGAGAGAGGGAGGGAGGAAGGAAGGGTTGTATTGATCATTGTGTGTGTTTGGCTGAGGGTTTAATGTGTCCTTATGGATGGAGGTCAAGGTGCTTTTTCTTCTACTGCAGGTTTCCAGGACAACACAAGTGTCAGGTCTGTACAAATGCATCTGTTCACCCACTGAGCCATTTGAAGGCCCATCTTTCACTTTTACAGTGAGGGCTTTAAAAAAACACAAGGCAAATAAATATGAAGGCTGAAAGCAGCAGCACTTGCCCCATTTGTAGCTTTGGGAGCTTCTTATTACAACTCGTAGTTTGCTGTGTCCCTGTCCCCTAACTTACATGTTTTTAGAGAGCCTTAAGGAAGAAGCACATTTCTACCAATCCTAAGAAGCACAAACAGGAATGGCAGGGTGTGTGTGAATACACACCATATAGTAATAGCTTTAGCAGAAGGACAGCAGGAAGCTGGAGTCACTGAGCCAGAAGTGCTACAGGTGCTCACTCATTCCTTTATTTGTGCAGATCTGACATAGATAAGTTTCTCCAGATGACTACAGACTCATTCTACACACACACACAGGCTCTAACTTTGTTACTGTTACTTTTTTTCTCCTCCTTCAGAGCAGGAAATATCAATAAATAAAAAACAGCTTTTACTGATTTTAGCAAAATACATGCAGATACTAATTTTATACTCCAGCCATCTGCAGGTTGAGACCTGTAAGCCTAATACTTAGGTTGAGACAAAAGGATGCATGTTGGACAAGGCAAGCAGGACTCTACAATACATGACTACAGATGTTATCTAAAATAATGGAGGGAGTCCAGGAAACTCCTTTTGAAAAGCACTGCATGGGGCTGGAGAGATGGCTCAGCGGTTAAGAGCACCGTCTGCTCTTCCAGAGGACCCGGGTTCGATTCCCAGCACCCACATGGCAGCTAACAACTGTCTGTAGTTCCAGTTCCAGGCAAACACTAAGGCAAATAAATAAATAAAGTTTAAAAAAAAAAAAAAAAAAAAAAAAAAAAAAAAAAAAAAAAAAAAAAAAAAAAAAAAAAAAAAAAAAGCACTGCAGACAGCCATGGCCTCTGCAGACTGTGGGCAATTACAACCTTCATTACTTCATGTTCCCAAGCAGCTTTCAGTTCTTTCCAGCTTCCTGGGCACAGTATATCAAGCACACTTAGAAATGGAGATAAACTGTACCTGACTAGCAAACAAAATAAAATGTTCCAAGTTTCACTAGACACCAAAGGACTACAGCACATTTAAACAACGTGGTATGAAGAACTAACACTCAAAAGTGTTCATCTCAACAGCAATGTCCAGAAAGCTTGCCTGCATGCCAGCTGCCCCACATTGCAGGGTCCCCCTTATTGTCTACTTTAATAAAACTCTTCGTGTGTCTAATCTCACCATCTGCTTCCCAGCTAGAACTCTCACTTTTAAAAGATACAACTACATTTACACCAAGTTTATAACTTGAATCAAACCCATTTGCTATGCTAAACAGTAAAGTTCCATGATATAAACTACAAATTACCATGATACAAATGACTACAAGTATATGCTAACATATAAAATATGTATATGCATGTGTGCACAGGTGTGAAGCAGACTGTGGACTGGTTTTTATATTGATTTAAAAATTCAGTTTTAACATATTCTCCAAAATATATTAAAGCAGTTTTCAAATGTATTACTTTTTAATCAAGTAGATGACAGACACCATGTACAGACTCAACACATCTGAGATCTCTTGGTACAGAGGGAAGCAGAAAGCTCTCTAGATACCAGCAGTATCATTGCACCAAAGCAGAGTTAAACTCCTTTTTGGGGGGGTGAGGTTGGGGGACTGAGACAGGTTCCTCTGTGTAGCCCTGGATGGTCTTGAACACTCAGAGATCTGCCAGCCTCTGCCTCTAAAGTGCTGAGATTAAAGATGTGCACTACCACTGCTGGGAAAATTCTAAACCTACATCCATAACTACCTAAAGAATTAAAGTGAGATTATCTGTAGTCTGTAATAGACTAAGGTACAGAAGGGTATCAAATAGTAGGGACTCAGTATTTCACCAGTAACAGAATCTTCCTACACATAATTACATAGTCTCACTGTCAAGTAACATTACACACAGTATGCACACAGTACACAACCTGGTCCCATTCTAAGGGCTGCTCCCGACTCTCACCCATACGCTCAAAGGCTCCCATTCATAAACCTAAGCTCCGATTAGCCCACACACTCTTCAGAGACACAGAACAAGCGCTTTTGCTCCCCCAGCCACCCCCGCCGTGCCTGCCCTTCTTGCTTCTATCCCCTCTCCAGAGCCCTAGCCAGCTTCCCGGCCCCTCTAGGCAGACTGACCTCCTCAACCCTCTCTGCTCTCCCCAGAGAAGCTACTCAGAACACACTATCTACCTTACCATTATGTAAATAAAAATGCTGTTTTCTCTAGACTATATTATAATCTGTAAAGAACGGAGGCTTTGTGCAGTCTTTAAAGTTGCTTTCATGTAATGCTTTCCAGCTAACACAGGAATTTCAAAGTATCACTAAGCACATCAGCAATTTAAGCTTGGAGCTGGAGAGCAGCACAGGGTTTGCCTACCATGTGTGGGCCCTGAGTTCAGCCTCCCCTCAGAGTGGGGCAGGGGCATCAGCAGATACATGAAGAAAACTCAGCCAGAGAATTTGTCTCACAAACATGTGGACAAAGAGATTCTTCCTCCCAAAAATGTTCAAGTGCTCAACATTTTCCAATTAAAAAAAAAAAAAAACTCTTTCCCCTAAGACGACACCCAGCACACAGATCTAGAGTCTAATTATTCTCCCCAAAGAAACAGTGGAGAAATGCTTGTTCTAGAAATATACAAAATAAGCTTGGAGCTTCTGAAAGTTTTACAAATGAGAAAATTCTCAAACCAAAACAAGATGGGGCATCTACAGGATGCTGGAGTCAATGAGAGTCAAGGCTGAAATAATTCTAACAAGACAGATAACAGCAGTATTGGCTTGAGAGCCCATATGGATACACATAAATGACTGAACAGATGGAAGAAACAAGACCGTCAATGGCCTCCGGTTAATATGCAGGCCACCTCTCAGTGTCCAGACATTAGAGGCAGTGATAAAGCAGGACACCTGCAATCCATAAAATGAAAGATACTACAAATTACAATGAATAGCAAAGTATAGTGGTGCATATCTGTAATCCAAGCACCTGAAAGGTGGAGGCAGGAGGGTCAGACAACAGGCTGGGCTATATGAATGTCTTAAAAAACAAAACCAGAAATAATTATATAATGATGCTGCAGATATAAAACTGATTTTAAGGAATATGACTTTATCAACAGTGGAGATTACACCCACAAATAACTGGAGTCTAGCTCTAGAAAACATTTCAAACTTGGATAGAACTGAAGAGGTAAAGAACTACAAAAACTGAAAAATCAAAACAGCACTTAAGGTACCTGTTTTGCTTATCTTTTTAAAAAAATTTACATTAACGACAATGAATTTTGTTACTAAAATATATTTTTCCAGTCAAGTAGACAGATGCTTTATTATCATACCTATACACTAAAAACTTGCAGTAAAATGAAGCTAGACTATTTCACTATGTACAGTGGCAATAACATGACCCTGGCTGCTGATTTACACTAAACAACACTACACACTAAACAACAAAAGTCATACACTAGGAAACTGGTACAAATGAATTCATTCAGACTCAGCTGTTTAAATATAACATTTTATAATTCAGACAGTGCTTGATCAATGTATCATAGAGAAAGCAATGCCTCAGCACATGGGAGGCAGAGGCAGGATAATCTCTGAGTTTGAGGCTAGCCTGTGCTCCACAGAGAAATCCTGTCCCAAAACAAATAAAACCACCTTAAATTAGCTACACTTTAAAACAGGCAGTGCACTACATATGAAAATGATGAAAACCAATGGCTGATGCTTTGGAGGGTAAACTGTAATAACTTACCTTATGCTATATCTCAAGTTGGAATTATGCTGTCATACCTATGAAACATTTGTAAAATAAATCCCAAAGTGTGCGGTGGTGGCATATGCGTTTAATCCCAGCACTTGGAGAGCAGAGGCAGGTAGATCTTGGAGTTCAAGGGCTATACAGAGAAACTGTCTCAAAAACAAACAAACAAACAAACAAAAAAAAATCTTATGAAGTCTTGGTGTCAATAAGGGTTAAACTATCCTGGTCAAGCAACTGGCCTAAGCACGGTTGGTTGTTAATTCTCTCCTTCTAGTACCTTGTAGCAAGATTTCAGAACGACAAACCTTTTGTTCATTCTTAGGAAGTATTTTACAAAATCAAAATAGTCAAATAGAGGGGAACAATGAAAAAGAGAACTTATTTGCCAAGGAGAAAAAATCAAAAAGGGAAGAGAGGGAAGAGGCGGTGTAAAAAACCTCTTAGAATGTACAACAAATTAGACTAGTTTTGTTTTCTTTAACATCTTCTTTAATCAGACATTACAGCACACGTGCAGTCCCTCCTCCAGTGTGTCAGCTAAACACAGGGATGAGTATGGAGGCAAGCTGGATGTGAGCCCCGGTCCTTTTGACAACTAACACAAATGCACAACAAACACATCAGTTCCCTCCTGCTAGTTTATATCACCTCTGAAGACACCAGAACAGTTTAAACAGATCTGTCTGTTAAAAAATTCCCAAATTAAATTACAAAGAGGTTTGAGTTGTCATTTTCTCCTTACAGCAAATTTAACTGAAACATTAAGAGGACTATGCTGACAATCCCCATGCTAAGAATGAAGATCCATCCACCATCCCTATCACTGAGATACAGAGCGAAATATGGGGTCTTTAGCTGCTTACACAACAGTTAAATACAAGATCGAAAGCTTTTATTCTCAATTACAGACATTAAAACAAATTAAACCAAAACATGCAAACAGGCTGAGTTGTGTTTACTTGTTTGTTCGTTTCTAAAAGGAAACATCCGTCCCTGGAAAGCGCTCCCGGAAGCTCTACCACAGTCCTTTAACTAGCATGTCTGTGAGACCCACAAGAAAGTGGGTCACACTCGAACTTTAGTCGGCAGTATTTTAGGAAACAATGGACACAGGCTGAAAGCCAGGAAATTAAATAGTGTAACATAAGGACTGTTCTTAGTGAGGCTGGGGACAGGGTCCTGAGGCTCCTCCTTGAGATACCTTCCCCACACTCAGGGGCACGAGCTGGGTGGGTGGTCAGAGTGCACTACAGTGCCACCAAATGAATGCAATGGACCGAGCAGCCTGTCTGTCCACCATGGTCAGACATGCAGCTCTGAGCAGCTGTCAGGACTAATCTTAATGTTCTTCCACTGACATCAATTTTTAAACTTAAGCAGAGTCATTACAGCAGATTACGTGTACACAAGCCAACAAAGGAAAAGTAGAACACGGAAATAATCTTCCTTAATTGGCAGAATCTGCTGTCTCCAAACTCAACAATGTGAACACTGGCCCATTTGAACATTTTGCTAGTTCAGGTGGAGGTCAAACTAGACAGTCTTTGATTTTTAGGAGCCAGCACTAAGTTCCTAAAATTATGTTTTACTTAAAAGAGATAGGATATTCTGGGAATTAACCTGGCACAAGTCATTCCATCTTTATGTTAAGAAAAAAATTTCATAAAATTGGCTAAATAACTTTTAAAATCTCAAATATTATGATTCATCTTTAAATTAAAGAAGTGGAACAATTTGCAAAATACCCATTAAGTCATAGGTCCTTAACAGTTCACACTTGTTCCATCATAGTTTGCCCAAATATACCATTTCATTCTGGCATATACTCCGGGCCATAATCATTCCCAAGGGCTCACTAGCAATCCTGCCAATTTTATGAACTGTATCTGTTATCCTACAATGCACTCCCAGCTGGCAAGTGGAGTCAATCTACTAAACAAGTTTGAATTTTTCAACTTCAAACACAGGAACTGATCAGAAGTGGGGAATGACCTAACTACAAATACACTGAAGCAGCAGATCAGCCGCCAATAGTCATGTGCACAATTTAATGAATGAGTGTGCTCTAGTTTAACAAACCTGCCACTGAGCTGAGAAAGGGAGAGGGTGCTCTTGCAATACTAGCTCATCAATTCATCTTAATAAGGCAAAAAATAAGAAGTTAGAACAGAATTTCTAGAACCATTTATCTTGTGATGTTGTAAAATCAAAGCACTACTTTATTAAATGAATTATTTTACACAATATGAACATCAATATAATTACAATTGTAAAAAAATTTTATAACAAGAATGGACTGATTTTTCAGATTTCCAAATCAGAGTCAACTGTACATTTACACAGAATTGTCTTTGCATGAAGCCCAAAGGGAACAGCATAAAAATGAGTGTTTCTGTAGCCCCTTTATTTTTGCTGATCAACAGTTTGTTTAAAAAAGCAACTGCAGGTTTGTTACCTAAGGTCTGAGACAGTAGAAGAGTCAGAGGTGCCGTGAAGTCACCTGTAAGGCAGAGGAAAGCTTCAGTAAATATAACGACCGGCAGCATTTCAAATAGCTAAAATCAAAGACTATCAAGATGTCAGAGTGGTGCATTTGCCAACTGGATATTATAGAGAGAAGTAATTCTCAAATAAACATACATATGTATCACTACTTAGGAGGACAAGAAGCTCAAACACATGAAGTTTAAACTGGTAACTTCAAAGACTTTTTTCTCTATATTTTAATACAGAGCAGCTCTGCCTAGCACAATAAATAAGTAAAAGAAGCATAAAAATGTACTCAGTAGGGGTTGGAGAGATGGCTCAGCGGTTAAGAGCACCGTCTGCTCTTCCAGAGGTCCTGGGTTCGATTCCCAGCACCCACATGGCAGCTAACAACTGTCTGTAGTTCCAGTTCCAGGCAAAACACCAAGGCAAATAAATAAATAAATAAATAAATAAAGTTAAAAAAAAAAAATGTACTCAGTAAATTGCTCTGCATTTCTGGGAGAAGACCCTTGTACCCTTGAAGTGGCTCTTTTCTTACAGCTGACAAGTGTTTTCTGGCGACAGCTGTAAAAACCTGAGTGTTTCAAAGGCATGAAGAAGAAAGGGTCCAGAGGAAATGGCTTTTACCAATCGTAAAGTGTTTTATGAGAATACTTTACAATTTACACTAAATACTATTATTAAACTCTGGTACATCAGTTAACCACTAAAAGTAAAGGCACAAAGTCTCTGCTAGAGGAAGAAATCCATTCCATATCTGAGGAGATATAGTTTTGTGCCTATATCTCAACCAAGATTGGCAAACCATTAGAAAGATCAGGTACCTGTAAACTTTATGCCTGAACATCAGCCAGTTCTGGAGGAAGTGGAGTCTTAGGGTGTTTGCTCTCAAAGTGCTGCTTGAAGGTCTTGGGGTCGGGCATTTGTGTCTAGTTTAGAAAGTATGCAAAGAGAAAAACCAGACTTTATGCAGGAAAAAAATACATGTAACCTGTGAAAACTTTAAACCTGCTTATGCTGAACAATGACTGCAAGATGCTTTTAAATCCCTACTTGTGACTAACTTATTTTACAAAAAAAGAAATTCCTAACACTTTGCATAGAAGGAGAAACAGCACACATAAGAATGTATCTTATGTCACTAACAGCAGCAGAAGGCATTTACTCATCAAGCATACAGTCTTAGTTCTGACAGAGCCCTGACAGTAATTGTTAGCTTCTACTCCATGCTCATTTACATGCCAGAGAAAGGAGCATGGAGTATCTTTGCCTGAAAGCTATGTTTAACCAGTTTTCGATTCTCTTAGTCTCATGTAACATAACATAGTAATGACTTGGCTTGTGAAGTACCTTCATTTATTTATTATTCAGAACACCACATAAATAAAAAGTTTTTAAGATTTTCAATTGTATGTTTAGGGGCTAGGGATCTGGTCACCATTTACAGTGCCTGCTACACAGAGGATCTGAATTTGGTACCCACGTGAAAGCCAGGCATGGCCATCACACATGTGACCTTATAGCTGCTGGAACAGAAACGGGGGATCTCCATAACTTCTGGGTTCAGAGAGAACCTTGATTCAAAACGGTAAAGTGAAAAGTCATAGTGGATGACACCTGTCTCCACATGTATCTGTATATATCAGCACATATTCACTAACTCATGCACATACACATCTGACAAGATATACCTTAAAAGGTCAAGTATGTCTTTTTTTACTAACCTAATGGAATTTAATTGCCTCTGCCGGGAAAAAATCAAAAGCCCTTCTATTTTGTCATCATTCAACATGATCAGGACACTGTCAGACTCCCCCTCTCTCAATGAGAACTCTCATGTAGTTAGAAACTTGTATTTGTAAAGACTTCAACAGATGATTAACCTTAGGCTACAATCATGTCTTACCAAGACCCTTTCCTACCCACACCATCAATCTTACTCAAGTACAGGGCTTACCAGACCAACTCAACTGTGTTATTTTTCTCTGACATTTCATTAACCTCAAGGCAGTGAACTTGGAGGCTAGACTGCCTAGACTCAGGTCCTATCTCTCCTCACTCTGGATCACCTGCACAGATTACACAATTGACGTGTGGATTAAAGTGAGAGTGCAGGTTAAACACCTGGCTCCATGCTTACACATGGCAAGTACTCCAACAATCCTTTAAACATGATAATTCTACTAAGAGCAGTCAATGTGAATAGTCCACATGATGGTGTATGTACCCAGGCTGCGATTTGGTGGAGAAGGAGGAAAAAGACAATTCTGTAGGCAGCATTACATCCATTAACACCACACAAAGTTTGGCCTTATCCATGTAAGGATGCAGCTGGGATTTTTTTTTTTTTTTTTTTTTTTTTACAACATCCAAAGTTATAAGCTATATGAATATACAAAGAGCAGAATTTTGTTTTATCCACATTTTTTCTGGCTAGCATAGCACTTAGAAAAATATGCACGGCCACAGGAATCACACAAAAATGTTTCTTGAATGTGTGACTACAGATGGATTCCTAAAAGAAAACCACTTTCAGATCTACTAGTTCAAATAAACCATTCATTCTGGAGTGTGTGGGTGCTATTTAACCTATACATATTTATTGTCTGTGGGGCCCCTTACCCTACAGACTGTGCAGGTGTATATTAAGGCAGCTTTGGCAGCAGCCTTTTGGTCATGTCCTTGTTTCTTCTTTTGTCCAGCCTGCTTTTTGGCATTTTTCTGCTGAGACTGAATCTTCTGCTGTCCACGAGCCATTTCTAAAAACGAGAAGATTAGGCATCAGAATGAATTCTTCATTCTAATACAGAGTAATTTAAGCATTGAGTAAATTTCTTATGTTTTTTTTTTTAGTAGTATTTTTAGAATTAACTACTTGCCAGTACTCTTAACTGATGAGCCAGCTCTCTAGTCCCAACTACTTAAATCTTATAGGGATGTTTAGGAAGTGACATGAGTGGAATTTCAAACTTGATTACAAGGAAGTATAAAGTCATTGTGAAAATCTGGTTGGTAGTTGTGTACACTATGATCTAGCATTCCTCTCCTGAAACAAGTTCAACAGAATCAAATATATGTATACCAAGGTAAATACAAAGATGTTCATAGTGCCTGTTCTAAAGCTAGAGATGGTTCAAAAATCAATCAGTTGTAAACATAGATAACACACAGAGGAGTATCAGGTACTATTCAAAAGCAATCATTTTTAGCCAGGTATAGTGGCCCAGTCCTTTAATCCCAGTACTTGTGGAACAGCTCTTGTTAGCCTGGTCTACAATGAGAGTTCCAGGCCAGCCAGGGCTACAAGATGAGACCCTGCCTCAAAAAAAAAAAAAAAAAAAAAAAAAAAAAAAAAGAAAATTTTTACAAATTTGTATCTCAATGTTAAGGAAAGAGGCAGTCAGAAAGAAATCACATTGTACAAGTTTCAAAACAGGCAAAGTTACAGTTAAAGAGGTCACTTTGCTATTTATGGAGTAATGACTGGGGAGAGATGATAGGAGAGGCATTCATACATGCTGAGATATTCAGAACCTTAAACCAGGTAATGATTTATAAGGTAGTATTTAAAAAAAAAATGAACAGGGCTGGGAATGAAAGTGCAAAGCCTCAGCAGAAGGAAGGACCAACCTGACCTACAAAGCAAGACCATGTTCCACCCCCAAAGTCTCCCAAGTTTATAGAGTTGTATGCATACCTAAGTTTTTTTTTTTTTTTTACTTTACTGGATGTAATCCTCCAAAGTTTAGTCTTTCTTTATTATTTGATTATAAAGGTAATCAAATGATAAAGGTAATCTCCCTCCTAGCATCCACAACTGTGACTTACAATTGTACCAACTTTTTAAAACAAGTACTGCTAGCTAATCTTCTAAAAGAGATCATAGGTTCACAGCAATTGTTTGTTTTAGTACTTAGGTTTCAGTAAGCTATTACACTATCTCAGGTTTTCCTTAAGAGTTTTTTCCCTCATGGAAACACAAATAATTACATTTGTGTGCACGTAGAAACACAGGGACTGGGCATGCAACATTTGTGGAGGTCAGGGGATAACTTCCGGAATCCATTCTCTTCACTGTGTGTGTTCTGGGATCCAACCCAGATTCTGGGGCTTGACAGTAAGCACCTTCATCCTGTCAGACACTTTGCTGGCCCAGCCACACAAATTAGTCCCCTGGTATAAGGGTACTTTTAACAAAGCCCAAAGTTTCTTTCTACTCTGTTACTGATGGCCTGGAGTGAACGAAAATGAGTTAAAACAATTATCCCTTCAAAGAGTCCTGTTAAAAGCAGACTTCTAGTTAGACAGAGCAAATTAAAGTGCTCACACAGGATCTAGTGCTTTTGAAGCATATTAAAATTAGATCCTATGTCGTTTTCAATAGTACTGTAATTACATTTTAAACTTTGAAATCACTAAGAGACATGAACATACAAGGAACCTTAGAAGAGGGCTGGCCTTTTCTGACTGGAATCCTAATTAGCTACTGGATATAAGCTCAAAAGTATTTGGTAGAAACAGTGGACCTCTCCCCCATCTCCAACGGAAACTGAACACATTCCCACCAGAATAACATAATGAACTAAAGTCTGATAAAATGGACAGGAGAAATGCTTTCCTATAACTTCTGTCTAGTCTTTCAACAACTACAAATTTTTTAATATGCTAGCCCAATACAAAACTCCATTCTCATCCAAGGCAAACATCGGCTGTTTGTCATAAAGATTACACTTCATTTTCATGTTTTAAACCAATCCCTTATCAAGCCTAAGTTCATAGCATACTGGGTCGGGGTGGAGGTGTTTTTTGTTTTTTTTTTTTTGAGATAGGGTCTAACTATATAGCTCTGGCTGTCCTGAGACTATGTGGGGATAAGCTGGCCTCAAACTCACTGAAGTCTACCTGCCCCTGCCTCCCGAGCGCTGGTATTAAAGAAGTGTTGCATTATACCCAATGGCATATTTAAAAGTACATGATGAGTCTTCAATCTATGTATATCAACACTTTGAAAACATTCTTAATGTCCCTCTGTCTTAATATCAGACCCTTGCTAAAACATTTTGGTTGCCTCATACTCAACTCTTCCATACAATATGGTTACGTATATGAACACATAACTTTGGTGGACAGTCCTTAAGGAGTTTATGCTTGCTTTTTTAAGTCACAAAATAGCAGATCATTAATTCCAGAACCTTCCATGCAATCTAGAAGTTAAAACAGCTATTTTGATAACCTTTTCATGTACTGTACTCTAAAAACAATGTCATCACATGAGCATAAACTATTTTTAACTTTTAAATGTAGGGTTTCTCCTAAAACACGACAGAACATTTAAGATTTCATTTAATCCATTTTCACTACCACCTAACAACAGTAACAAAAAGGCATGGGCTTTTGTAAAAGCTGGTGATATTTGTTCTTTCTTGCAGAGATCAGGCAGAGATCTGGCCCCTCACTTCTGACAGCACCCTGGCACGGATTTCCTTTCCGAAAGCAGAAGTGCAAACGAACCAACCACCTGCTTTCGGACAGCTCAACTTACGATTAGCTCTTTACTAACCCATCGAGTTTTCGACAAAATCTTGTTGAAAAAACTCTCTGATTAAGTGCGACAAAATGGGAGGCAATACATCGTTTGCAGACTGTACCCGCTGATTTTTAATGAAACTTTTAGTTTTCCCTGGAGGCTGTAAATGAGCTAAGAACCAGTTAGAGTTCTTGGAAAACCAGGGCGCTTGAGCAAGAGGCAACAAGTGGAGCTCGGCCCTAAGGAGCCTCTTAAAGGGAAACAACTTGCTCCGAGGCCGGGGAGCCAGGAAATGGGCTCGCACGCTGCAATCAGCCAGGAGAGGAGGCCCAGGCCGGCTCCACAACCTGATCCCGGCTTCCGAACACCGGTTCGCGGGCAGCCTCCACCCCGCAGCTGCAGCCCGGCCCGCCCGAGGCCTCGGAGGTCCGCAACCCCGCGCCCGCCCCGGCCTCCCGCCGCCGCGTGCCTCCCACCCCGGCTCCCGCGTCCTGCGGCGCCGCTCACCCGGGCCGGGCCGGTCTGGCGTCCGAGAGACGGCGCAGAGCGAGAGGAGCTGGACAGGACGAACAGGGAAGGAAGGGACGGGCCCGCACCGCCTGGGGCCTCCGCCACCCGCCGAGGAGGGATCGAGCAGAACCGGGAGCACAACAGCTCGCGCCTCGCACACCCGCCGCAGCGCGCGCCCGCCGCGCCTGAGCCCCGAGCAGGCCCGTCGCTCGTGCCCGCGCACGCAGCGCCGCACTCCCAGCTGCCCGCGCGGGCCCGCCCCTCGCCTTCCTGCCGCGGCCTCGCCCCGCCCCTCCCGCGTGCCCGCGCCCTTCCGGTCGTGCTGGCCAATGGCAGCTCTCCCCTGTTACATAAGCCCTGGGGGCGGGGCCTAGGACGGGAAGTGCGGGGCCGGGGTCTTCCTCCTTCTTTCCCGCGCGCTCTCATGGCCCGGCCTGCGGTGTCGGTGCGTGACCTCGGGCCGAGCTCGGGCTGCAGTCGGTCGCTAGTTACTCGCTCGATCGCCTGCTCACCCGGCCTCGCGCAGCCGTCTTCGTGCTTCCCTGGCCGTCTCGGGGCTGGCGGGAGAGGCCGCGGCTCGGCGTGACCCAAGTCAGGCTTGCGGCCATTGTTGTCTCAGCAGTTCCGTGTTGAGGGTATTTTGACCTACCCGGGACTTTTCACTGATTTGGAGACTTGAGCCTAATAATCTGGTTAGATGTTACCGGGCCCACTTGGCCTGAGTAGCTACTGGATCGCTAATATTTGGGAAAAGAGTAAAAGGTCATTCCCCGCCATCACTGACAAAGTAGTAAACTTCCGATTCCTGAGTGAGAGCGAATGTCTACTGATACTTAGAAGCGATGTTGTAAATATCTGCATTCGTTATCTTCCTACCTCCAACACGCTGCTTCCCAATTAGATCTAATTAGGCATACTGCTTTTGAAACCTTTAAAAAGAAATCACTGTGTAGTTTAGACTGACCCTCTGATCACTGATCTCCAGCCTTCACAGGAGCTGTCACCACGCCCAGTATGAATCTGCCAAATGTTGCTTGGGAGTGCTAAGGAAATATTAGTTGAGTATGCGAATAGTCTTAATTTACCTGGACTATGATAGCTTTGCCAAGGGATTGTTTTAAACTAGCCGGAAAGAAGGCTTGCTCCATACTACATGGAGATGGAATATGCTATTAGGTGCAATGCAACTGGGCTGGGCAGTGATTGGAGTGTGCTTATTTTTGATTCATTCGGCCTTACACTCACATGACTTTGTTAAAATTTAATTACATGTTTAAGCTTTGTTACTGTCACTGTAAGCTCATTTTTATTAGTGACCAACAATGTGCTGGTAAAAAGCATATTGGAAAAAAGGTATATTGAACAGAATGTGTCCAAAGAGAATGGGGTTTGAAACTGACATCATGAAGCTATGGTGTTAATAGCTTAATAAATACTTGTCATATTTACAATTAATCTGTTTTAGGGAATGAGATACTTGAGATGGGAAATACAAAGAACTGTTTGACTAGCCATGATGACAATGGACAGTAGAAAGAGAATGAAATCTGGAGACACAGATGGGGTAGGTCTGATGACTTCTGCTGTGAAGTAGAATTGGTATGTTGCTCTCTCCCCATGACCTACAGGAAATATTTATAGCCAGTTTTTGATTTGTACCTCATTTGAGAACTTGATAAAAGCTATAGGCGGAGTACTGTATCTCAGAACAGCAGTATGTGAATCTGGGCGTGTCTTGGGAATTGCCAGGTGTTCAACGTTAGCCCTGCCTGATGCCTTCAGTACCTCATTTTCAGTTGTGGCAATTCAAAAGGTTTGAGGAAGCCAAGTGTAGTGGCCCAAACCTTTAATTCCAGCACTCCAGAAGCAGACAGAGGCAAGCCAATCTCTGAGTTGGAGGCCAGCGTGGTCTTCAAATTGAATTCCAGGACAGAGCAGGGTTATTAGACAGAGAAACTCCCTGTGTGTGTGTGGGTGGGGTGGGGTGAAGATGTTTATAGGTATTCCCTGCTGAATCAGAGTTTATAGCAATAAACTTGAAAATGTTCCCTTTTATCTGCACAATTGAGGTTTTTTGAAACTGCCCCCCAGAGCCTCTAGTCTTCTGTCTGCCTTTTAGCCTTGCAGGAGTCTTTATTCACTCCTTCTTGAAGTGATATTGCCTAGAGAATATGGTATAATGGTAATTGTGTGTGATGATTAGGGCATTGGAAATATAAGGAGAAGGCTGGAAACAGTGGCTAAGGTTGAGCATGTGTGTAGCGACAGTTGGTTGAAGGCGGTGCCTTTGCCTTGCTACCAGCTGGTGTCTTGCTTCAGTTACAGGAATTTGACAGCAAACTAGAAGTGAACTCCTTAGAATTTTTGTGCTCATTCCTAGTTTTAATTTTGAAAACTACAGAACATCTGGTATTTTTTTTTTCTGCTTATAGGCAATTTCTCTAAGATGTTATGCAATAAGAAGTTGCTGAGTTTCTACTCAAGTCCACAGTGAAATGAAGATGCTTCTCTGGATGTGGAAGGGGTTTATTGATCTGTTTATGTACATGTGATTCCTAGGGTGAAGGAACTGGTCAGTAAGCAGCATCGTAATTCTCAATAGATGTTATTTGAAGGAATTTTAAATTTATCTGTGGTAGTTAAGTTGATACCTAAATTAATAAAGTGGCAAGAAAACAAAGAGACAGAGCCCAGGCTGGGCACGGGAGCGCACCCCTGAAATCTCAGTGCTCAGGAGAACGAGGCCGGAGGACAGCCACAGATTTGAGAACTATATAGTGAGTTCAGTGTCAGCCTGAACACCAAGTCAGATCCTGTCCCAGAAAACAAAGAAAACAACCCGAAACAAACACACAGAGGTTCCTGTCTCGGGAGCTTTCCCTAGAGATGACGGTGGTGGAAATGACGGCAGCAGGGTCAAAGGTCCTCTTGGCTGCCTCCTCTTCACCTGCACAGTGTCTGTCACCCTGATCCTCCTCTAAGTTCTCATCCTTGAAGGAGTCTCCTTCACATTTGTAACTCTGTATGCCACGTTAGAGATGACCTTTGCATCTTCCAGCTCTAGTCCCAGTTTCTCTTCCAAGTTGGCACTGACATTTCTGGGTGCACCTCTGCCTTGATGTTTCAAAGACATTTCACATTGGTGTCAGACTGTATTGACTCTATGAAGCCCCTGATTGCAAGTAACGTTTATGTCCAATAAGATTTTAAAACACACTACCAATTAAACTATGATGTAATGCCAGGGTACTCTTGGTTATAAGGTAAGTCTTGATTTCAGCAAGATTAAAAGAAGTTTAAGCAGTAATGCAGGCTGTTAGACCAGCATCACAAAGAATAAAGTACTTAGGCACAGCCTTACCAAGAGAGACTCAGAGCTTGTGTTCTGAATACCAAACACCATTATTGAAGATGTGAGGAAAGAGAAAGGCATGGTAAGAATTCTATCAGGTCAGAAACCTCTGCAGTGATCTATAGAGTCAGTGTTGTTCGTACCAAAATCCCACTGGCATCCATGCATATGTTGAAAACTATCTGAGTAGCCAAAAGAATCTCCAAAAGAACTCTGGAAAACACACACATTCAAATTTTAAAACTTACTGTAAAACTACAGTCATGGGCAGTATGGTAGAGGCAGAAGGATGGGTGTACATGTCAGTGGATAAAATTGGAAGTCTTGGGGTAGGCCTTCACATCTGCAGTTGTATGTGATTGGAAGTCTTGGGGTAGGCCTTCACATCTGCAGTTGTATTGTGTGTGATTGGAAGTCTTGGAGTAGGCCTTCACATCTGCAGTTGTATTGTGTGTGATTGGAAGTCTTGTGGTAGGCCTTCACATCTGCAGTTGTATGTGATTGGAAGTCTTGTGGTAGGCCTTCACATCTGCAGTTGTATTGTGTGTGATTGGAAGTCTTGGGGTAGGCCTTCACATCTGCAGTTGTATTGTATGTGATTGGAAGTCTTGGGGTAGACCTTCACATCTGCAGTTGTATGTGATTGGAAGTCTTGGGGTAGGCCTTCACATCTGCAGTTGTATTGTGTGTGAGTGGAAGTCTTGGGGTAGGCCTTCACATCTGCAGTTGTATGATACTGTTACTTCTTTTGTTTCTGTGACAGAATACTTGACAAAGGAGACTTCCAGAAAGAAGGGTTTGCTTGAGCTCACCGGTGGAGAGTACAGTCCATTGTTGGGGGGAAGGCGTGGAGGTAGGAGTCTGAGGCAGCTTGTCACATTGTTCTAAAGTGAGGAAGCTGACAGATGAATGCTATTGTTCAGCTTATTTTCTCTTTTTTATTCAGTTTGAGACCCCAGACTATAGAATAATGCTGTTTCCATTTAGCATGAGCCTTCTCACCTCAAATAGCAGTCTAGAAAATCTCTCACAGACCTAGCCAGAGGCTTGCCTCCTAGGTGATCCTGTCAAGTTGACAGTAGTAACCATCGGAGCAGTCAAAGAATGTTCAACACTGGTATGAAAAGCAATATAGTAGGGTAAGGAAAAGTATTTTAGATAAATACCTAATGTAGCACCTGGCACATAGTAGGTACTCAGTACATGAGAATAGATGTGTGAAGGATAAATTACAGGTAGTGGTTTATGAAAGAGATTAGAAATATCAATGACTATTGGTTTAGCCAGTGTTTGGAAATGAGTGGCCTCTCTCTTGGGATCCTACTAAATGCAATGGTAAAGAAATTTAGAACACATAAGTCACCAAGACAGAAGACAGATGGAGAGGGTATCTGCACTGGAGAATAGATGGCAAGTCTAGATGAAACTGAACAATTCTAGCTTGAAAAACATGGGATTGAGTGAAAATTTAAGCCGAATATGGAAACCCTCCCCCCTCTCTTTCTGAGAGGGGCAGACAGTCTCTACCTACAGCCTAAGTCTGGGAAAATTTTCTTGATATTAGGAATTATCTCATCCCAATAGAAACACCTGAAGATACGGGTAACTGCAGTTCTCCAGGACCTATTTGCAGTGAATTCATGTGGAAAGGTGGCTCCCTGCACAGTCCTTTCAGTCAGTCCAGAGCTTGCTCCATTGTGTGATCTAAGACCAAGGATCACCAGACATTGGAGACCCCAACAGCAACTAGGGAAGAAAGAAACTTAGAAGCTGACTGTTGAGAAAGAAAACTTCAAAGACCCATGGGAGAGACACTGGCCTTAAAAAGACATCAAATTACAAGCCTGGTGCTGGTTTAGAATAAAGACACACTGGAGAACAGCAAAACCAGTTTTTCTGTTTGTTGCTCGTCTATCTGCCATTAGAAGTGCTTGCTCAGGAGAAAGGCTGAGGGAGAAAATTGAAAACTTTGAGGAAGAAGCATAAGAAAGCAAAGAAACTGTATGGTGTTAATCTCAGTACTCAGGGGGCAGAGGCAGGCGGATCCACACAGTGAGCCCCAGGCCAGTCAGGGCTATAAGCAGAGAAATAAAAAATATGAGAGAAAAAGACAATCAAGGAATGATTTCAGTACCCCCAACATCCACCTGAGGATTGCAGAAAAGGAGGGCAGAGTACCCAGGGAAGAGGGATTCATGAAAGTCCAATTATGAAAACTGCTACGCTGACTTAATAGCTGAAAGTCTCCATGAGTGAGTGTGGATGCAACAGATGTGGAAAACATACACACACACACATATACACACACACCAGGGCACACTGTGACGATGTGATGTTTTAGGACACTGCAGACAGAAAGGTTAGCCTATATATTTCTGAAGAGGAAAAATGAGTTAGTTTCACTAAAGAATTAAAAACTGGTGTTTGAGCAATATTGAACATTAGAAAATAATGGAGAAACACATAAGATGTATTGAAATTTTTCATGTCTTTGTGTTATTCTTGCTAAACTTATTGGAAGATGGGCACCACTAAAGTAAAGGAGCAAAGAAAAAAGGGTATGTGTGGTGGCCATGGGTAGGCTCCAGGACAGAGGGAAACTTGGAAGAGGAGGGTGCGGAGGCCAAGATGGTGGCCGGCAGACCAGTTAGGGTAGGTGGATGCAAAAGTTTCAAGAATTGATTATTTCATAAGTATGAACTTGTGAGGAGATTATATAACTTGGATTTAATTGGCAATAAGGATATTGGGGAGGAAAAAAGCCAAGAATAAGCAAAACAAGTCTCAGCTACTGGGAAGATTAAAAGTTACACAAGGCAAGTTGATTATCCTTCATCCTGTGGCTCAGCAGCAAGTACCATTTACATAATGATGATGGTGTGCATGTGAATCAACAGTGTGGGGTGTGTGTGGGGAGGGCGCACATGTGGAGTGTCAGTTCTTCTCTTCAACCCCATGTGTGTTCCAGAGATCAAAGCCTGCTTGTGGTGTTCTCAGCCCTCTACCCACTCCGCCCTCCCTCCCACCCCTCTCCTGCAACCTCAGTTCTAACCCCAAACATAAGTTCCTTGAGAAGACCAAGGAATGTAAAATCATGATTGGCAGTCCTACTGGGGAGAAGACCTGAAAAAGAGCCAAATGTTGTGGAAAGCCCTCACGGTGGTGGTGGGGGCCGGGATCCCAAGGAATAGTAAATAAGTGTTATTGAGATGTGTTCATAAGACTAAACTACTTTGAAGGAGAAGCTGACTGCTGAGTTGAGCTGGTTGGTAATAGCTGTTCTTCATAACTACTGATGTAGGACAAATTTGGTGGGTTGGGTTTTTTTTTTTTTTTTTTAAAGCTTTATTTATTATTTTATTTATTTATTTGCCTTGGTGTTTGCCTGGAACTGGAACTACAGACAGTTGTTAGCTGCCATGTGGGTGCTGGGAATCGAACCTGGTTCCTCTGGAAGAGCAGACGGTGCTCTTAACCGCTGAGCCATCTCTCCAGCCCCTTTTTTTTTTTTAAAAAAAAAAAAAAAAAAAAACAGGATTTCTCTGTGTAGCCCTGGCTATCCTGGAACTCACTCTGTAGACCAGGCTGGCATTATCTGCCTCCTGAGTGTTGGGATTAAAGTAAATTGGATTTCTCTAATATGTGTATTTTCACTGTGATAAAACAAAAAACTAAATCAACAGAATGAAGTCTGAATTGTAGTATATACTTGTGATCTCAATAGTCTGGAGGTAGATGCAGGAGGACCAGAAGTTCAAGGTTATTGTTGGTTAAATAGTAAATCTGAGACCAGCCTGGGACACATGAGACCTTGTATAAGAAGCAAGTAGGAAAACAGCCCCCAAGCAAAATAAAAATAAAATTACTTCATCAACAAAATGACTTATTCCTAAGAGTTCAACCCTGTTTGGTTCTAGGCAGTCTGCATGTCTTCACAGCTCTCTGGGCTTCAGGTTCCTGGTGTCTTCTGCAATTACAATCCCTTCTTGTCATTCTAGGGAAGGGTGTGCTCATCTTCCACCATTCTGTGTCTCGTTCTTTCCATACCATTCTTATTATATGTCAGGAAGCTGAGTAACCTAGAGAATGGAATGTTCAGATGTATATTGCAGCCATCCTTGCCTTCTTCTGTTGCTGTTAGACAGTGGGGGTGGGAAACCAAATACTCTCTAGGCAGGAATTCCCAGGGACTGCTCTTGGCTGGAGGCCTCTCCCTGGGTTTGAATTCTTACAGGTGACTCAATCTGAAGGATGGTCTTGGTCTGGGGGACAGCAGGATGACAGCAGACAGAGAAATCTGTCCTAAGAATGAATGCCTCTGTAGGTTAGTGACTTCCAATGGCTTGGGAAGACATTAACAAAGCAAAGCACTTGGTTTGAGTGGTAACTTCGGAGGCATGAAGACAATAAAAATGTTAGGAACACCCCAAAATGTAATTGCTATTTGGATGAATGTGGCTTCTAGTGTTTTTAATTATATACATGCTCACTGTGCTATAGATATGCTTTGGTTTGATTTTAGTAATAATTTAGCCATGAAGGCACAGAAGAATGCCTGGTGACTGGTTATTCAGATAGAAAATGGAAGAGTTGGCCTGAGCTTGCCCTTGAAAGTCTCTGATTTGATTCATTGTGAATTTTGGGGCTAGTGGAGTTTAATGAATATTACAAAAGCCATCAAAAATCACCCCAGATTTCCTCAAGCATGAAAACTTGAAAAGGAAGACCACTTATTATTTATATATAAAGTAAAAATGATTTCTATATTCTCTGGAGGTTGATCATATGGTTGAGAGATGAACAGAAAGAGTGAATGAAGGGAAGCTACTTGTTGAAATTTCTGTGGCTATATTAATCATATTTATTCTTTTCCATAATTTAGGTTAAGACAGTTTAGAAGGCTTACAACCATATGGAGAGAGACTGCCCCTTTTCAGGACTTATTAATTCCTAAGGATAATACAATTTGTGTAGGAATGCACCTTTCTTTTTTTTTTTTCTTTTTTTTTAAAGATTTTTTTTAAAACTTTATTTATTTATTTATTTGCCTTGGTGTTTTGCCTATAACTGGAACTACAGACAGTTGTGAGCTGCCATGTGGGTGCTGGGAATCGAACCCGGGTCCTCTGGAAGAGCAGTCAGTGCCCTTAACCGCTGAGCCATCTCTCCAGCCCCCGGAATGCACCTTTCATATACAAACCAATCAGGTCTGTCCACAACCACTGCCTTTTTTTTAATGCTGTGTCAGTTTTCTTTCTGTCTGATCATTCAAGGCCAACTACTAGGCTCTATTGCCTACCCCAACAGCCAAAAGTCCTGCTGAAGTTATCCAAGTTAGCCAACTCTGGCTTGCCTTCTGGAAGGTTCCAATAAAGACTGACCTCAACCTTTCCTTCTCCCATCTTTTTACCTTTAACCAAACCCTGGTGTGTGATGCTTTGTGAGCCTCTCAAGCAATTCAGGTAATAAATTCTCATCCAATTACATTGACTTTTTGTGTCCTCACTCAATGGAATCCATATGTTTCAGCCTTAGATTTAAAAGCCAAAACAGACCTTTTTTTTTTTTAAAAAAAAAAGATTTATTATGTATATACATAATATACAGTATATAGAAGAGGGTACCTGATGTCATCATAGATGGTTGTGAGCCATTATGTGGTTGGTGGGGAAGAACAGTCAGTGCTCTTAACCTCTGAGCCATATCTCCAGACCCCAAAATAGAGTTTTAAGACAAACTGGGTAAGTAAAGACAAACTAGGCTCATTCCTGTTGATGATGAAACCTCTGTTTCTCAAGGATTGGGCTATGTCCCACCTGTAACCTTAACTATAAATGGGACTGTGCTGCCCAGGGACTGTTCCAGGAAAAAGCAACCTTGTCTTTGTTTCAGAAAGTATAATAACCATCTTGCAACCCTACTTTTGATTCAGAAGTTTGTTTTGACCCCCTATAACTACCTTGTTATGACTGCCTGTTGTGACTACATTGTTATGCCCACCTTGCAACCATGTCTTTATTTCAAGAGGTCATTGTGACTAACTTGTTATGCTCATGTTCTGCGCCTATAACCCTGCTTCTTTTACCTGCCAGATCCCCACTTAGAGCCCCTCTCCCTGAGCTATAAAATATAAAACCTTTTTCTTCACGTGCAATGCTGATCTCTCAAACCCTGCCTTAGGGAGCGGTAGCCCATGTACACAAATAAAAAGGTTCACTTTAATTAATTGTTTGCTTTAATTTCTTTGGTCATAAGGGCTTGAGTCCTTGATCTTTGTCCTTTCATCTTTGAGATTAACATTACCTCTGCACATGAAACTCAGTGCATGCAATGAGACTGACCTGCAGTTAGCTGTTGTCTGTGTAAACTGACTAATGCTCTACTTTCTGTGATCCTCACAGATAAAGTGAATTGGTTCATCTGCATAAAGCACATTATATAATCCACGTCTGATCTTATGGCTAGTCCCTGTGAGAACCACTTAGCTTTCCAGTACTTCATGACAGTACATCAAACCTGTTGGAAATAATAGACAATGATGCAGCTCTTCTCTAGGACAGTCATAGAGTGCACCATACTCCAATTAGGTTTCTTGTGCAATCTTCCAATATAAAAATCAATCCATTACTACTTAAAGCCTCTTGAAGATAATAGTTAAGGCTACACTTTATCCAGCTGTCCCTACTTCTCACATAAAAGCTTCAGAGCAGATCTGATGAACTGTCACATAGTGATAAAGAAACAGACACCATGAAATTTCTCTCATCGCTCAGCTGTAAGACAAAGTGAGTAAAGGAGCCAGGATTAAGGACTCAGATTGACCTGATTCCAAATCCTAATTTCTAACCCTAAGACATGCTGTGATGGGAATGAGTGTTGTTTCCTCTTCCAGCAGAGACACTGTGTGTTACACTTAGAATAGCCAGTGCTGGGGCTAAATGTGTTCCCTGGCCACTCTTTTGGGTTACACAGGAAAATATTTCTTATTTCTCAACCTGAAAAATGAGAAGTTTGAAGTATTCCTTTCATGCTAACATAAATTCTTTGCTATGATATATTTATGTTCTTATTAATTCCAGAATTAATTCTGAATATCCAAATACCCATGTGTTTATTTAATTGACATTTTAACTATTTTTCTTTAATAATTTCAGAAAGTTGTTAAAATAAGCCTTAAAGAGAACTGTCATTATTGTCTTTGAATTTTAAGGTCTGAAAAAAATAGATTAAATACATCTTTTGTAAACAAATTATTTGTGTGGCTTCAGTCACAGCCAGCAGGTCCTCAGCACATGGTTTTATGTCGCTGTGGTTGTTAAAATGAGTATATGTGTTCAGGTTAGCTTTAGTCAATGGTTTGCCACTGCTGGGCCTCAGCTGGAGTTGGTTCACAGATGAGTATCTGTCAGTGCAGAGGAGGCATGCACACAGACCTTTCTGACACCAGCTCCACGTCTTAACTGATGGCTCACATAGGCCACATGATGATTTCTCTAGGATCTCTGAGCAGAACAGTGCATATTCCCCATCCCTTGTCTCATTACCCCAGAGTCAGTTCAGGATTGTGAACTTGGCCTTACTGCCTTGTTTGTTTTTCAGCATTTGTCCTTGGAGGTCACCCAGGTCAGGACTTGAGCCTCCTAGCTTAGTGAGTCTCCAGGAGACTCATCACTATTAACTTGCTTCTGAAATAGCCTAGCTGACACAGAGAAGGACAGCACACAGCTTAAGACTGTGCTGTGGACTAAAAGCAAATCAGAGTTAAGGAAAAATGGTCTGCTCAATAAAACAGTTTGAGTTTGGGTACCAAATATGGCAGAGAGAAAGAAAAAAAAATTGGAAGAAATGAGATTTATCTTTTCTAGTTTTGAGTCAAAAGTTTTAGGGGGAATATACATTTTTTTTCCTGCTTTTATTTCAGGAGAATGCACATTTCTTCCAAAATCAGGAGTCCTGGATTCCTTCCTTTTAATCAGATAATCGATCTTTTGTGGGGTTATTATAATTGCAATTATGAGCATGTCTGTCTCAGCTGCCTCAGCAGTTCATTTTGCATGCTGCAGAACACTTCCAGAATGTGATCATGAATCAGCAGAATTCAAATGTCAGATCATAATAGGTATTGAAATGTGAATGAAGTTAGCAGGTTTAAATTGTTGGGAATGAAGCTGAATAAGCATTCAAAGAGGGTGTGCTCCTAAATGGCACCGATACATCTGGTTGCTGCCCAGTTAGGAAACAGGTGAGTCAGCTTGCTAGACAAGTCCAACAGAGACTAAGTCAGAGCCCTGAGATTGTGAGAGCGCTCCTCTGGCTTGTTCCCATAGATGATGTGCTGTGTTCAAAAATGTGTAAGAAAAGGTCTGCCGAGGAACTCACTTATCAACACATGCAAAGTAGGTCACAGGGATGTCCCTGCTGAGTAGTTTGGTTGTGGGTGTGTTCCAGACATGCTGCGCGCATTTGCAGAGCTTGACCCCAGGTGTGGCTATGTAGATCTATGCCCACCCACTCTCTTAAAAAGAGACAACACATGGCAGCGGACCCCTTCTGCCCCTTTTTCTTCTCTCCTTTCTTTATTTCCTTCTTTCTGTCCCCCCACCCCCACCCCTGCATTGTCCGGATATCTGAACTCCCTAAAATAAACTCTCTGTGTGGCCCCTGGCAGTGAGTGTGTGAGTGTGTTTCCCACTCGCAAAAATCTAACTGGTATCATCACTTGAGTTGGTATTGGGAACAGGTAGCTGCTATGGGGTTGGATACCTCAGGGCTCTATTTACATGCTTTACACTGGAAATCCCTAGAGTGCCCCAGAACTGGATAGACCTGAAGAAAAATCATATGGACAGGCATTTTGAAGTTTTCATTATAATCTTTTTATACATAGATGCCCTCATATTGCCCCCCTCCTGCCACCTCCCTCCACTCTCCCCTAAATTGGTCTTTTTCCTTCCTACAAATAATCCAGTTCGGGTTTTAGTCACACACACACACACACACACACACACACACACACACATTTGCATTTCTGAGTCTGGCTTATTTTGCCTAACATGGTATTCTCTAGGTCATCCATTTCACTGTAAATGATGTAATCTTATACATTAAAGAATGAATGGCTGACAACCACTGAACAGCTTGGGATCAGAAACACCCTGGACTGACCCTTCGAACCCACTCCAACTGTAGGAATACCAGACTCATTCTTGAGGGAGGGGGGACAAAACTGGATTTGGCCAGGAGTGGAGACTGATCCAAGCATTATTGGGTCAGTGGGGCCATAGGACTGTCTGCTCCCTGCCCAGCGAAGGGATGGGGAGTTGCAGAGAAGAGAAATGTCAAGATGTGTTGGGAGGGGGAAGGGACCTTGAATGAGGATATACAGGGATGGAAAAAAAAATTCAGAGGGAAAGCTGAACACATAGTAAATATATGTGTAGCAATCTTATTTGCATTACCACCCTTGATAAGCCATGCTTATGATTCTTATCCTCTTCATAGTTATTGTTAACTTTTCCTCATTTTAAATTCATGTTACTGTTTTTTTTGTTAAATACAAAATAAAGAAGGAAAAAAAAAAGAATGAATGGCTGAGTAAAGTTCACTGTGTGTGTGTGTGAGAGAGAGAGAGGGAGAGAGAGAGAGAGAGAGGGAGAGAGAGAGGGGGAGAGAGAGAGAGAGAGAGAGAGAGGGAGGGAGAGAGAGAGAGTCACATTTTCTTCATCTATCTGTAATGGAAAGCAAGCCAGCTTTAAAGGTAAATGACCTGGCCAAGGAAGATGTGGCATCCGGGCCGGCCCACTGTCTGGCTGAGGTGAACAGCACAGTAATGAGTATGGAGGTGTATGGATCTCTGCGGTGTGCTGACTGGGCAGGCATTATCAATAGCCCCAAAATATTTTCTTGTTTTCCTTGTCCTAAACAAAAAAGCAAATCAGACATTTTCTCAAATCACAGGTTAGCACCATCAGAAGCAGAGATGAGAGGATGGAAGGGTAGAGGATCTGGCTTAGTGGAGGGATCGCTACAAAAAAATTACAGAAGATAATCAAAGGCTGCTCCGGCAGAATAATGAGGAGCTTGGTGTTGTATAGAAACATGTTGATTTCTGTGAATAAATCACATATGTCTGGTCTGCTTACTTATTAGCCCCTTGAAAATTACATTATAGGGATTTTTTTCTTTATATCGTTTTCTCAATTGCTACTTTGAAGTCATCACAGCAGGTAAAGCATTTGCTCACTGTAAGAGAGAGTGCTACCTGTTTGTGAACAGAAATAAGTACTTTGGCTAAGAGCATGGCTTCTGGTCCCTGCAGGAATGGGGAGAGCTGAGCTCACTAAAGATCAGCCGGGGTGATGCATACATCTAGTCCATCCTTTGTCAGTGAGAGTGTGCCCACTTTTACCCATAAATAAGAACGCTCTCTCCACAATGCAGATGAACACAAGGAACCATTCCCCACCTCAAGTAACAATATTCACTCACTCACTCACAAAACTACTTAGCTGTGACCTGTTGTGGATTTAGTCTTAGAAATAGGCCAGGTTCAACATTATTCATTTGAATTGGAAAGGGACCCTTCTTGCTTCTTTTTCTCTGCCTCCCTGTGGATTTTACTTAATACTGCAGTCATTGTGGTCTTGAAAGGGCAGGTCAGCTGATGATCACATTGTTGAAAATTATTTCCTTTGAATTTTACCAAAAGACTGACATATGCTGTTTTAAAAGTTTTTTTTTAAATCTTTAAGAGACTAATCATAAATATCCCAAAGAAAGTCTAAGACTTTCTCAAAACTTTCTTTTTAAATTACCTTTTACTTTTGTGCATTACTAAAGGCATTTCTGTGGGCATACTTTACACCAGTTTCTATCTTTGGGCAAGAATTTTGGCAAAACTTCCGTTTTTTTAAACATATTATGTGTCTACTACCAGATTTACCTTCAACATTAAACTTTTCTTGCTGTGTCATTTACCATCCATACACTTTTGTATAGACCTTTACTGTGTGTGTGTGTGTGTGTGTGTGTGTGTGTGTGCGCGCGCGCGCGCGCGCGCATGCACACATATGTGTGTAGAGCACAGGTTGATACAGAGTATTTTCTTCAATTCTCTCCACATTATTTCATGAATCATGGCATTTCTCACTGAACCTGGAGCTCTCTAATGTGGTTAGGTTGGCTGGCCAATGAGCTCTATTGTTTCCTCCACCCCATCCCCCAACCTGGGATTATAGATGCTAATCTCTGCATCTGGCTTTTACATACGTGCTCTGGTGCTATGGGATCATGCTCTTGTACACTGTAAAGATTTGTCACTCATATTGGTTTAATAAAATGCTGATCAGCCAGGAGCCAGGCAGGAAGTGTAGGTGAGGCAACCAGAGTGTGAGAATTCTGGGAAGAGGAAAGGCAGAGAAGCAGACTCAAGGCAGATGCAGAAGATGCAGACTCAAGGATGAGAATACTTCACTGAGGAAAGGTACCAAGCCACGTGGCTAAACATAGATAGGAATGGTTGGTTTCACATGTGGCATCAGACACATACACACTACCAGGGCCACACGAGAGTTTATTCAGGAGAGTTGCCAGGCGAAGACAGGGGCAGAAAAGCAGAAAAGAAAGAGAGGGACTTCCATGTGGCAGGTCTCTTTTAAGAGAACGGATAGGGATAAATTTACGTGGCCACGCCTAAGGACACGCCCTCCGTAAGTGGCGTGTTCTGCCAGCACTATATTGGATTTACGATGTGGCATGCCAGGAATCCTAACAGGAATTATAGGTTAATTTAAGTGTAAGAGCTAGTTAGTAATAAGCTTGAGCTACTGGCCCACAAGTTACTATAATATTAAGCCTCTGAATCAATTATTTGGGTGTTATACGAGGTTTCTGACCCCATATGGGCCAAAGGTTTGACCTGTCCACAGCCGCTTTTCCCCACAAAATATGACTCAGACACTTATATTAATTTCATCCTGCTTGGCCTATGTCTCAGGCACATTGCTAGCTAGCTCTTTCATCTCAATTCAACCCATTTTCATTAATCTATCTGGCCACATGGCTGCACCCATGGCCCACCTGGGTCCCTTACATGTTTCTTCTTTGGCAGCTGGATGGAGTCTGTCTGACCCTACCCTCCTCCTTCCTGAACCTCAGTTTCCCCACCTACTTCTTCTACAGTGCTTCACCATGGCCAAAACAGTTCCTTTATTTACAGAATGGCTTCCATGGCATACTGATGAACATTCCCACCACACTTCCTCTTTTCTGTCTAATCAAAAAGGAAAGTTTCAATTTTAATATAGCAAAATTACACATAACAAAACAGCTATTAAGCAAAAATTACAGTTACAATATCTAGTCTATTTGTATTTAACAAAATTAAAGAAAATATTCTATCATCTATCTTATCCTTGTGAGTTTATAGTTTCATATCTGATATACCTTTTAAAATATCTAAAAAAAACTATACCTATAGTTCTCAAATCTTTAACTATATCAAAGACCACAGAAGGATACAATATACCCAAGTAAACAAAAAGTGCAAGCAACTTCCAAATTCTAGAAATGACAGAGATGACACCTGTCTGCCTGAACAGTCACCCAAATTTCCTTTGTAATGTTAGAGCATCCATGTTCAGCCTAAAGGCCCAGAGTCTCTGGCATACCTTTCAGTGATGCAGGAAATCTGGCACAGTTTGTCAATCTCTTCCCCTTGTGTCCTAAAGAATGCCTGGCAATTTTCTCTGCAAAGCAGGAACCTGAAGGACCATCTCGGCTTGTTCTGCCAAAGTTTCCTATGGAACCTGCATGTCAGGTTTATACAGCATACTTTCAAGCAGTGAATACAAGAGCAGTTTCTTGTCCAGCGGCTAACTGTTGCTACAGAGTAAATTCCACATGAAGTTTCTACAGTGCCCATCATTTTCCTGAAATACATTGGTGCTGCCAGGAGCAGACCTGTCTCACTGTCCAGAAAAGTCTAAGTTCTTAAAATATTTTAAATGGCACATTCTGTAGGTCTTACAAGTGTTTGAAGACTACCTATCTAATTGAAATATATCTTTGTATACCTACAAAAACCTAACTAACAAGACTATAAGTTTGATTATCATAGATGACTATTAATCTGCATTTCCTAATTACACATTATGATTTTAAATTGGTTACATAAATATCATACCTTAAATAAAAGTAGAAAAATACATACAGCATAACAAAATTGACCTTAAATTTGTATCAATAAACCAAAATCCACTTATCTTTTCTAATCATTCCTATATCATATCCTCCCCCCTTTTTTTGAAAGAGATTGACTGTGACCATTAACCATTTATAATGAAAACAAATATTAATAACCAATATTTTGGGAATTTGGGCATAGCTTTCTTTCTTTTACTACTTCTTGTTGTTTAAGAGGCACTGGCAATCTCATGGGGCCCTAAGACTTTGGGTCATCTTAGTTGGCACCCTAGAAGCTGATCTTCCTATCAGAGAATTTTCAGGTGGCCTTGGCAAATGAAACCATATTTACCTGGAAACAATCCACAGGTTTTGATCTTCTGTGGAAACAAAAGCAGAAATTCTTTTCCAAAGCAACATATCCTCAGACCCAAATTTCAAAGTTGAGATACCTTTAAAATATATATGTTTGTTTAACTTAGCAGCCTTTGCAATCAATTGTCTTTCTGCAGTTAGCTCATTAAAAGATAAAAAATTAAAAGAAAACACATAATAACCATAATCCAGACTCCTTGTGTATTTGCCATCTTTACATGGCTTTTTATATTTTATTTCTCTATTTCTCTTTTTAAGGCTTTTCTATCCCTTTTCTCTCCCAGTCTATGTATTCTCTACACACACATTTTAACCCGTTTAAAGGTTTTTCTTCGTCTAAATCTGTTTATTGTGTATCCTAAATAACTTTCCAATCAAAAAAGATTTTAAAACTCTAGCCCTGTTATGACTGCTGACTCCGTTCTTTTTGGTGGCTTTTTAACATGGTGGATGTGCCGGAGCAAAGCTTATTTTCTAACTGAGTCAGGAAGCTTTTTAAAAGAGCCACGTCTCTGCTCACTGCCAGCAAACAGAGTGGACCCAATAAATTGCTGCTACCATAAACCATTTTTGACTCTGTTCCCGTTTTGTTCAATATAAGTAGAAAACTTAAATCACACTTGTACTGAGTCTTCTGTGAGAATTCCGGGAATCGGCATTAAGCTGCCCACTGCAGACCCTCTATTTTTTAAATTCAAACCCGAATACCATGCTGTCTCTGTATCATGATCCACTTCAGATATACGATTCAGAAGCTGTTTTTCTGTGCTCTAGAATTCTTTTTAAGCTTTCTCAGGCTTTATACCTGTGTTCCGGGGGGAGGGGGGGCAGATTGGGACACTATCTGTTGTACAAGGATTCTGACCCTGTATGGGCCAAAGGTCTGGCCTGTCCACAGTCGCTCTTCCCCACAAAATATGACTCAGACACTTATATTAATTTCATCCTGCTTGGCCTATGTCTCAGGCACATTGCTAGCTAGCTCTTTCATCTCAATTCAACCCATTTTCATTAATCTGTTCTGCCACATGGCCTGTGGCCCATGGCTCACTGTATTCCTACATGCTTCTTTGGTGGCTGGTTCAAGTCTGTCTGACCCTACCCTCCTCCTTCCTGAACCTCAGTTTCCCTACCTACTTCTTCTACAGTGCTTCACCATGGCCAAAACAGTTCCTTTATTTACAGAGTGATTTTCATGGCATACCGATGAACATTCCCATTACATTTGAGAGTTGTTGGCAGGACAGAAACTTCCCTTATACACAGGATCTGAACTCTGGACCTCACACTTGTGTCGAAGCACTTTACTATCTTTTCTCAGCAACCCTTGTCTTTATTTTTTGATGACTTTTGGATTATATTATAGACTTTGGTGTGCTTCCTTCTAAATGTTCTTTATTAATGACAATGTTTGTTTGTATTGACTTTTTTGAGCTAAAACTTTCTTGGAGTGAAACATCCAGATCTTGAGTACCATTGATGAAATCTGATCCCCTTTAATTCCCTGTAATCTGTATAGTGTTGGGCTGGCAGGAAGGCTCAGTGGTTAAAAGTGTTTGCCAAACAAGCATAACCAGCTGAATTTAATTGATGAATGGTGGAGAGAACCAGCCCCTGAAAGCTGCCCTTTGACCTGCACATGTGCCTTGGCATGCATTCATGTATACACCAGTACAAGAATACACAACAATTTCTAAAAGTCTATTAGACTGTAGCATGGTGGCATTCTAAAGTCTTTCCCTTTGTGTCACACTCTGTGTCAACCCTACTGCACCAGCAGTGGCCACCACCCTCACTTCCTCCAGTACAAATTGCCTTTATCTCCTCTTGGATTTGGGTCTTTGAATGTTTTCATAATGAAACAGATGGGTTTTTTTATTGTTATTATATGACGTCCTCTGTAAACCTTAGTCTCTTTCTTCCAGTCTGTTGCCAAGTGTACTCACCTCTTTTTACACGGAAGTAGATGTTCCACACTCATCTTCTCACAGAGTGCTTCCAAATCTGCAAGAATAGTGGTTTAGAGCATGTATTTCTCTTCTAGGGGACCTGAGTTCTATTTCCACAACACAAGTCAGGCAGCTTACATCTACCGCTAACCCTAGATCCAGGGAATCTGACACTATTGGCCTACGTGAACACCTATACACACATATATATAATTTTAAAAATAATATAAACTTATCTTTTTAAAAGAAAAAGGATGACAAATACAGATGATCTAGTTGTAAAACTTTAAATGCAAAAAATAAAAGCACATCTGTGCACATTGGCTTACCTCCGCTGTGCCCACAGCAGCATGGGAGCAGTATGTTATGTGCTGTGAGACTGGATAAGCATCCATGTGACAACACCAGGATGCTTTTAATTTCCCTGTTATTTTTCCCTCTCCTGGGTTTTGTCAGCATGTTGTGTTTGCGATTTACCCAGGCAGGCTGGACAGATGGTTCAGCCGTTAAAGACTAGGCTCACAACCAAAAATACAAGGGATTCACCTAGGCTTGTATCTGTTACTTTCCTCTTGTATTTTCTAAAGAATCCCATCACATGGAGCTATGCGGTTCTTACGGGAACCTATTACAGGAACCAAATCTTTTCTGACTTTTGTTAACAGTATAAATGTTAATGCACAAGACCTTTTGTGAATGTGCCTGGGTTTTCTTGTTTTCTTATCACTATGCAGAGAAGCTGGTCTCAGATTTAGAACCCCTCTGTCTCAGCCTCCCAAGTAAATGTGTTTTTATTTATCTTTTAAAAATATATGTTGATCTTGAGTGAGTAGAAAAGAAATAGGTAGGTCATGGGACATGTGTTTGGTTTTGTAGCCAGCCTTTTCTCCACGGAAGCCAAGTTACCTCTGTTACTGGGAACCTTGTGAGAACTGCAGTCGATCCCTCTGATGCTCCCTAGGCCTCACATCTTCATCTAGAGAAGCCAGACCTGCTTCTCTCTTAAAGAGTTGCTAAGCACATCGTTTCCCCATCATTAGCCCACAGCAAAGAGCTTCCAGGTTCTTTAGAATATATAATCTAAACTTCCCTGCTACGCTGCTTGTGCTGGCTAGTCTTATATCAACTTGACAGAAGCCAAAGTCGTCTGAAGGGTGAGAACCTCCATTAGGAAGACGCTCCCGTAAGACTGGGCTGTAGGCAAGCCTGTGGGACATTTTCTCTTCTTCCTGCCTTCCTTTCCTGCCTCCCTCCCTCGCCCTTTCTCTTTTTCTCTCTCTTTCTGTTTTGTTTGTTTGTTTTAAGACCGTTTCTTTGTGTAAACCAGGCTGTTCTTGAACTCACAGAGATCCACCTTTGCCTCCAGAGTGCTGAGATTAAAGGCTGACATTTTCTTAATTAGTGATTGATAGGGGAGGGTCCAGCCCATTGTGGATGGTGCCATCCATCCCTGGGCTGGTGACTGAATTCTATAGGAAAGCAGGCTAAGCAAGGCATGGGGTGTAAACCAGCAAGCAGCATCCCTCCTTGGCCTCTGCATCAGCTCCTGCTTCCAGGTTCTTGACCTGCTTGTGTTCCTGTCTTGACTTCTTTTGATGATAAACTCTGATGTGAGAGTATAAGCTAAATAAACCCTTTCCTCCTCAATTTTTTTCATAATGGTACTTTATCACAGCAACAGTCACCCTAACTAAGACACTGCTCTTATAAAAAATTATGTTACTAGGATGGAGAGATGTGGGATAATGCTCTTGGATACTGTAGAGATTTGTCACTGGCATTGGCTTAATAAAATGCTGATTGGCCAGCAGTCAGGCAGAAAGTATAGACTGGTGATCAGACTAGGAGAATTCTTGAAAGAGGAATGACAAACAGACAGATACCAGACAGATGAAGAGGAAGCAAGATGAGAATGTTGCATTGAGAAAAGGTATCAAGCTATGTGGCTAAACATAGATAAGAATTGTGGCCTAATTTAAGTATAAGAGCTAGTTAGCAAATGCTTGAGCTACTGGCCCAGCGCGGCTCCTGCGCATTTGAGAATTTCTGAGACAGAAACTTCCCACACAGAGAGATGACTTAGCCACTAATGGCTAGACTTACAGCCAAATGTGTGTGTGTGTGTGTGTGTGTGTGTGTGTGTGTGTGTGTTCCCAGCTATGCATGATACACACCTGTAAACCCAGCACTCTGGAGCCCGAGATGGAAGGATTCTGAGTTAAAGGAAAGATCTGATGAAGTGGCAAGACCCAGTCTTAAAGATGTGAACTGTTTTTTTTCTTTTCTAAAATGTATTTGTTTATTTTGTACATATGTGCTCTGCATGTCTATGCATGGTGTCTGAGGACACCTTGCAGGGCTGGCCTTTTCTTCCTACCCTGTGTGCTATGGGGCTCAAGCTCAGGTAGGCAGCTTCGGTTTTCATAGCTGTCTCACTGGCCCAATTTGTTATATAAGTAATTAAAAAACCATCCTTGAGAATATGTGGTTCAATATGTGGAATTTATTTCAGTTCAAGCTAAGTTCTGTCACCATGGTTGAAAACCATCTGGGGCCTTTTCCTAACCACATTTTCTCTGAACTGAAGTTTCTGAATTGTGTCTGCTGCACCTCCCCCTTCTGGGGCAGCGCTGTCAGGAGTCACGAAACCACGGTTGTAGTGCATGAGACAGTGGAGAAGTAATTTGTTCCATCAAGCATTCTCCCAGTTCCCTGGCTATTTAATTCTGGGAACACTTGTGTTCACTTTCATAGGCTGCTTGTGCTTTTGTTTGCTCAGTTCCCTGACAGACTCTGCAGCCTATGGCAGATCCTCTCCCTCTGCTTCATCATTAGTAATGTTGATCACAGGAATCGCAAATACACATCAAATGGACAATGAGCTCTTGACTCCTGTGCACCTTTATGTGTTTCCTCTGACCTTGTCTTATGCCGCCGTGCCTGGCTTGCTTCTTACTCTTTACTTGTTTTGAATAATTCCTAAAATAATTACTAAACTGAGGTTGGTTCATGAGTAAATTTAACCTAATTTGGTATGCAGTATAAGGCATTAATTTGAAGAGGATGTGGCCAATTGGAAATGTATTAGGCAGAGAAGAGATTACTCATAACAGGTTAAATGTCATCCTTTTACAATTAGGGTAATTAGAATTGGTGTTAGTTATTATTTGTCATTGACATTAGTCACAGGATCCAAATGAAAGCACTTTAAGTATCCATCAGTAGGTGAATGGATAAACAAATTCCGGCACATGCATACCTATAATAAACTATCATTTGGTCATAAAAAGGAACGAAGATACACATTACAACATGGCTGAATGTTAAAACATACTTAGTAGAATAAGTCAGATTCTAAAGGTGATACTATTATAATTCCATGTATGCAATCTCTGGCTTAGATAGCATCATAGAGACAGGTGGCAGAACAGGAGTCACCTGGGCAGGAGGTGGGGACTACAGTTTCTGCTGAAGATGGTCAGAGATCTTCTGAAATAACCAGTAGCAATGGTACATAGCACGATGGGCGCTCACAAAGCTACTAAACTGTACACCATGAATGGTAAGATGATACACTTCATATGATGTTTATTTTTCTACAATAAAAAGTAAAAAAGAGATTACATTTTCATTCATTGTGATTTAGAATTCCTGATAACCTTCAGCAATGCCTGGATCATGTAAAGGTGGATAGGGGCTGTTACTCTAGGAAACTATTCCTCGGCCTTACACACTAGTGCCTCCCCAGTAATAAGCAAAGTGAAACTAAAACAGTTTTATGTTGCTAGTCTTCTAGTGGACTGTCTCAGTGGTTAACTCTGAGTTTTTTCACTAGGCATCCTAGGAGAGTATATGTTTGATTAAGGGGACAGAGCTACAATAGAGTGACAGTCAGAGGATCCTAAGCACAGAAGCAGCCCTGAGGAAATTATAGTAATGAGCAGAACTACAGCATAAAAGCCAAGATTTTACAATAATTGTTATGGTTCAAGAGTCTGTTTCTGTGTCACGATGCTCGAGATGAAGCAGGCAGGACAGAAAGATACAACTTCTGACTCTGATATCCAACAGACAGAGGAGTCTGAGCAAGAGCTGAGAAACAGTAGTTCACCTCAGAGACAGAGCAGCGCCAGGGACAGGGGGCCATGGCTGGAGGCAGACAGGAAGTGCACTTCCAAGAAGCTTATGTATCAGGGGAAGGACCTACCCACGGGCAGGGAGGAGCAAGGCTGGGGGTAGAAGTAAAGATCTGGGCGGGTGCATATGCATATCTCACACAGATATAGGGCATCTAGGGAAGTTATCACATACCTTGAGAATACATCTTCCAATCGAATAATTTGCTTACTAGGGATTTATGCCATAGAAATTTGTATCTAACACCACGAGGTAAATTTAATGCAAAAAATTTTTATAGCAAGAGTCTTTAAAATAATAGAAAATTATGATTAACTTAAATGTTTAATAACATGGAAATTTATATTGTAAATTAATGTATATCTGTTAAAAAGCTATTGTAGAAGAATTTATAAAGGTATAGAAAATGTTTCCACTTTGTATATAGAATAGACAGTTTCGGGGCTGGAGAGATGGCTCAGCGGTTAAGAGCAACGTCTGCTCTTCCAGAGGACCCGGGTTGGATTCCCAGCACCCACATGGCAGCTAACAACTGTCTGTAGTTCCAGTTCCAGGCAAACACCAAGGCAAATAAATAAATAAAGTTTAAAAAAAAAAAAAAAGAATAGACAGTTTCTTGATTAGGAAGTTCATTCTCAGCTTTCATTACAAATAGTTTTCTTCTTTTTTAAAGGTATTTTAAAATGTATTTTTATAATCAGCCACAGTGGCACATGGCTTGATCTCAGCACTCAGGAGACAGAGGCAGGCATATTTTTCTGAGTCTGAGACCAGTCAGGTCTCTGCAGAGTTCCAGGAAACCCACCAGAGACACCTGTCTGGAAAACCAAAAAGGAAAAGAAAAATGTATCTTTATTTTATAAGCATGAGGTTTTTGCCTACATGTAAGTGTGTACCTGCCTATAGAGGCCAGAAGAGGGTTGGATTTCCCAGAACTGGACTTCCAGTTGGTTGTGAGCTGCCACAGGGATGCTAAGAACTGAACTCTAGTTCTCTACAAGAGCAAGCAGTGTTCTCAATCTGTGAATCATTTCTCCATCCTCGCGTTCAGACCTTGTTCCTGCCCTCTACCAGAACCCAATGTAGACTGTACTGTCGAGATGCCATGCCTCAAGCGACCCGTGCTGCTCAGGAGCCGTGCTCCTGCCTGCGCAGAGGCGATGGGGCAAAAGGGCATCTTCATTTTGTTCATTTCATCTTATGCTACTCAGCTGCTTTATTATCTTTTGGGTTTTTACAAACTTATTCTTAAATATTTCATGAACACAGAGGTCAAAGACCATAGTTCAAAAGGGTTCTGCTAAGTAATGAACAACATGTCCATTCATCCAACATCAACCTTGTACCCAGATTCACCTTACTTGTTGGAGAGTTAGCACCAGATAAAGACCTGCTTACAGACAGACTACCACAGCTTAGAGGAGAAGACTACCATCAAGTAACTCATACAGGACTGTAGGCAGTAATGAAAGTTGTTAAATATTGAGGAATGATGAAATTTGAGAGGACAAAGCTAGGTAGGGATGCTGTAGGTGGAATGCTCAGGAAACTGCTCCATGTCTCAATCTGTGAGCATCCACTGGGTCTGCAGACTAGGAGATGTGGTGTGCATCCTTGTCCATTCCACTTCTGATAAATAACAATTCTCCTTTGATCTGGAGGTGCCAAGAAGAGCTCTCTAAGAAAAAACTGTCTAATGGGCTGGGAAACCAGGAAGTAATCTGCTGAGAAAGTAGTGATCCAGGAGATGGGGATCAGAGGAACACGTGTGTAGGCCAAACTCCAGCTACTGTCAGAACTGAAAGCCTGTGTGGCTAAAGCAGAGTGCAGAGAGGGCTGAGGGAGAAGGGGCCCAGAGGAGGTCTGCGCTGGCCAGCCACCATACCCCCAGTGGAAAGTTTCAGACTCTGGAAAGAAGAGTAATACTATATTCCATGCCCATTGTCCAGCTTAGTCAGTTTTGTCTGTTCCTCTCTCATTGTGCCAGCAACCTGCATCCATTAACCTCCTGTACCCTCACACCATGTACCCATCCACACCCCTGCACCAGTCCCATCCTGCACCCTCCACTCCCTCTACTCCCCCACCCCCTGCACCCAAACACAATGTGCCCATCCACACCCCTGCACCATCTACATCCCTGCACCCTTCCATACCTTGCACAGGTTATTTTGAAGCCAACCCTTGGTATTATATTTTTCATAAATATTTTTATTCCCTCTTTATTCATTTTATCCCCAATGCTAAAAATAGTCCCTTCTTTATAAAATATTCTTTGTAATTTCAAATTTTATGATATGTGTGTGAGTGTTTTTGCCATGTGCAGGCCTGGTACCTGAGAAGACCAGAAGAGGGTGTTGGAGCTTCTGGAACTGGAGTTATGGGTAGTTGTGAGTCACTATGTGGGTGCTGGAAACCGAATTCCAGGTCTTGGCAAGAGCAAACTCTCGGGACGACTGAGCCATGTCTGCGGCACACAGAGATGATGTCATCTGTCTGCTGGACTGATGAATGGATGCAGAAAAGACAGGTACAGACCTTCAAAAGAACCCTCCAGATCAGAGTTGAGCCTCTGTTCTGTGGACACTAGACACACAAAGCAGGACCCAGGACCGGGAAGCAATGTGATGGTTGCTGTGCCTGAGGTGTTGGGGGAAGAAGAGCCTGAGGTGACACTGCCAGACTGCAGTTTTGTGTGGACGACTAGAAACCAGAAGAAGGGAAGGGAAAGCCCAAATTAGAAACATAAGATGGACAGGAAGAGAACAAAGCAGATCCAGGGGGCAGAGGATGGACGCTGAGACACACATACTAACTGGGAGAGGACAGAGCGTGGAAGGCTCAGATTTCTATCATTTCTCAAAGCCATGCCAGGAAAATGTCTGCTGAAAAGGGCATTGCCCATTTCTTGCCAGTTCTCTTTGCCACAAATGGGCAAAATATCAGCAGCACTCGTGGAGTGGAATCTGCTCTCAGCATCTGACCCAAGGAGGAGGGTTGGGGAGGAGGGAAGGAGAAAAACACAGTTCTCAGGGTCATGTGATTCCCAAATCTGGACAATGCAGAAGGAGATGGAATCCAAACAGGGGCCAGGGCTGGGGAGGAGAACCTCCATCCATCTGGGAGCTGGTTCAAAGCCAGCATCTCCTCCCCAGAAGAGCTGGCTGGGAAGAACTATCAGGGCTCTAAGCCAAAGACCACTGCGTCGAGCAGGTACATGTAAATGGTCTCTAATGCTCAGCCTGCTCACAGATACTGGGGCAGGGGATGGGGTGGCTATCCAACCCCAGGCAGGCACTGTGCCCAAGTGTGGAGCTACCTGTTGCCTCTCAGCATCCTCCACAGTTTTAAACCTAGAATCTTGCTGAAGCAGATCTCAAAAGAGAACAGTACAAAATCCAAAGTTTGACAGAGGAGATACCAATATTAAATATTCAGAGCTAGAAAAGTATAGTGGTTTCACCTCCGATGTATATGTGAGGTGATCAAACAATACTCATTATTTGATTAAGGGTTAGCCAAGCATGGGAGTGCTGCTGTTCTGAGATCCAGAAATGCAACCCTGCAAAGAGTTTTTTAGAATACAGCCATCTCTCTCCCCGGTTCTTCCTTTGGTCTGGAAGGGGCCTCGAGTCCTTGGATGGCGGTGGATAATTGCTTTAGTGACCCTCACAAACTCTTTGGCAAGGATAGAGGAGGCTTGTTCCTGTTTTTCTTCAGTTTTTACTGGGATCAAGAGGTCAGTATGGTCAACTTTGTTTTCCAGAGTCCATTTACCCCAGGGGCTAGCTAACCTTGGACTGGGGTTGATGAAACTGTTGGGGCAGTTATCTTGACCTCGGCTTCCTAGTACCTATAATTCAGAGCTTAAGTACCTCCCAAACCCACCACATGATAAAGGCTTGACGTTCAGGGCGGACTCTTCATAGGCAATGGAACCGTCAAGAAGCAGAACTTACTAGGAGGTCTTCAGGCCACAGAGAGATGCCCCTGAAGAAAGGATGAGGAGACCCTGCCTGTGCTGCACATGCATTTCTGTCACCAGCAAGCCTCATGGGCTAGAACCTCTAAGACTGTCAGCAAAGGGAAACTTTATTTCTCCATCATCACCTCATGTTTGTTAGGATAATGAAAGGTTGGCTAACACACCAACTGAAGTGGTTTCAGTCACCCTCGTCTCCCCTGACACCCCATCCCTCTTGTGAAGGTTAGAGCTCACTGTCAGCTTGATGAGACAGCATCGCCTCCAGTGTGTATGGGAGGTGATTGAACTTCTCAGGGAAGTTCAGCTGAGGAGGAAAGATTAACCCTGAAGACAATGACACCATCCAATGAACAAAATAAAAGAGGAAGGCCAGGCTCCAGAATTCTTCTCTTTCTGCTTCCTAACTCTGGATATGACCAGACGCCTTCTGTGCTATCAGGGACCATGCCCTCCAACTGTGGGCCAAAATAATTCTTTCCTTTCTCAAGTGTCTGTGTCAGGAATTGGGTCCAGCAATGAGGAAAGCAGTGAGCTCTAAGGGAGCATGGACAATAAGAACGTCTCTCTCACTCTGTAGCTAAGGCGGCTTTAGTGAATGAGGACAATGACTTGACCCAAGACCACACAGAGATCCACCAGTTATATCTTTCTGGATCATTTGTGATACAGATAGACACATTTCTTCCAGACCCTTTATAGAAACATTTGTACCATGAACAAATGAGTTTCAAAGCAATGAGTTGTGGTACCATTTATCTCTTAGAGCTGAATGGCAGTTACCAAAGCTCAGCTCACTCAAGGGTGGTGCTGATGGTGAACTTTTCTCTATGTGAGCGACAGCTGTGATATTGCAGTTTCTGGGGTCTTCAAGCCCCCTTGGAGGTGTCCTTGAAGATGCTGCTTTGACTGGCCACACATGAACCTTGCTCTTGGTCCAAATGTCAAGACTACAAGCCCCTCCTGGGATGCTACAGTCATAGATCCCTATCCACTGTCAGAGTTAGTGCAGGATAAAAATAATTTCTCAGAAATGCAGAAGTATGAATCTTAAAATGTGCAGATTACAGACCCTTTTTAGAGAAAGTTTCAACAGTATGTGCAACTGCTTTAGTTAAGCAGATGGGCTGGGATTTGGCTTTGTCTTTTAATTTAATTTCGAATTCATATTACACATTTCTTATAGCATACTATGCCACAGAAGAACCTTTGCTTCCTTGAATTTCACTAGGCTGACCAGCAGATAACCTGCTCCCATTTCCCGACACCTCTTACTTTTATTCCAGGCTCCCTTTGGTACGCTCTTCTGAACTCCAGATATTCATAGAATGAACATTTTTTAGACCTAGAAGGAAATTGGAGCCTCTGCGTTTGTTGATTGTCAGCTAGGGCAGAACTTTGGGTTACCAAGGAAACCAAATAATCCAATCTTGTTTGTAATATGGACTCAGAATTGCTACCTGCGTGTCTGAAGGAATAAGATAGTAAGACTTTGCCTTGGTTGTCATTGCAGAGTTCCAGAGTTCATTACATTTTATGAAATACTCTGTTCATCTGGAACTAGGCAAAAGAGTGAGAGTTTCTACCACACCCAATGTATTTTTGTCTATCCCCTAGTGTTCACGACTGCCAGTGTGTCCACTCCAGGTCATGTGATGAGCCAGTGTTTGACTTAGCCACAAAGAACCTGAGGGGAGTCAGGGGGAGCATGAACGATCTGGGTCAAAGGTCTGATACCCCAAAAGGAGAGCAAGAGGAGCCAAAGGGTGTTGGGTATTCCAGTGTTAAAACTGACAGGTTGGACTCTGGTCTAGAACTAAGTGACAATGAGGAAAGGGAGTCCCCAGAAGACTGGCCTGTGACTGAGTGCTTGGGGAGTGACATGGCCAAGGCTGGGAACTCAAGACAGAGTTCTAAAAATGCAGGCAGCAGGTTTGGTTCCTAGATGTATCCCAGCAACCGAGGTGATCTTCAGAAAAACAGTCTCCCTGATTTCACCAACATCTAGATTTCAGCTGTTCTAACAAATGCCTCATGGACGACTATGGCTGTAAACATGGCGGCAGAAGGTGTCTCATGAATAGGTTAATGCTGATAGGCCTTAAGAGGTTCTGCTTTGTCTTCACCACAAAATGTGATTTGACTGTTAGCTTATTGACAAGTTAAAAGAAAACACAATACTAAACATAATTCCGATTTTTCTGTATTTTATATTTTTCTGTGGCTCATTATATTTTTATTACTCTTTCTCTTTTTAAGGATTTTCTCTGCCATTTTTCTTTTCTTTTCCAGCCTATGTATTCTTTTTCACTCATATTGTAACCCATTTAGTGGTTTTCTTCAACATCTTAACTTGTTTTATTGCATATTGCTAATCAATTTTTAACCAGGAGTGTCTTTAAAATGCCAAACTGTAAAGCACTGCTTTGACTGCTGGCTTTGCACCACTTAGCAGAGGTACCAGATATAAGGATTCCTGGCACTCCACGTAGCTCAGCCAACTTGGCTCAGGTGGGATGCACCTTGTATGGAAGCACACTCCTGGGCTTGGCTGTGTAAACCCTGTGGCAGTGCATACAGAAGCACCTCCCTAGACATATTACACATGTGAAGGCACACCCTAAATGTGACTATGTAAACACGTACACACCCCTTCTCATAAAAGAGACCTCAAATGTTTGGGGTCTCTCTCTCTCTGTCTCTGGATCTATCTTGCTTCTCTGCTTCTGCACCCACCTGGGAACTGTCTTAAATAAACTCTTGTGTGGCCTTGAAAAAAAAAAAAAAAAGAGGTTCTGCTTTATAATTGAAATAATAATAATAATAATAATAATAATAATAATAAATAAACATAAAGAACTTGTAAGGGTGGGTGGGTTAGCTTTCTTCTGATATTCCCCTTGCCTAGGCACACAGTCAGATGAGGCTTGCTGGATGTCAGCACCTTGGGCTTGTAGCCTCCCCAATTTTGTGAAATGAGTTTCAATTCTATCATTGTTTTGTTTGTTTGTTTGTGGTTGTTTTGTTGAGATGGGGTCTTCAATAGCCCAAGCTGACCTAAAATTCACTATGTAGTTGAAGATGATTTTGAACTTATGACCTTTTCAGCTCTACTGGACAAGTGCTGGGATTACAGGCCTGCACCACCATACCCAGTTTATGTGGGACTGGAGACTGAACCCAAGACTCCATGCAAACTGAACATTCTGCAAGCTGAATTATGACCGCAGCCCCTGAATGTCTGTCATTAGTAAATTACCCTCCCATGATATTTTACTCTAACCACACAGTGGCTGCCTGGTCAGCTACCCATTTTATTGCAACACTGTGGACATGGAACTGAGTCATGCCGATACGTCTGTGCCCACTCAGATGGTACAAGTACCAGCCTAAGAGCAGTCCTTAGAACTGGGCACAGCCTGATACTTATTGTCATCTTTTCATACCAGGTCTGTGTTTATGATTTCCCAGCATTCCCCAGGCAGACGGCAGCAGGGAAAGGACCATGTCTATGTTATTGACATTTTGATTGTTCATTGAAAAGAACACGGGACTCAGACCAGGAGTGCCTAGACTCAAATCTGAGAGCTCCAGCCTCCTGCATGGCCTTGAGCATCTCCGTCAGTGTCTCCTGGCCTTGGTTTCCTTGTCTGCAGAATGGGAATTGCCACTACTCCCGCTTCATTTACCTTTCAGAGAGATCAAACTAACTGATGCAGTGACCAGATCTAAGCTGCCTCCCTCCTGAGTCTCTCCGGATCTGGATCTGCTGTGAGGGAGACCGTCCAAAGCTAGCACAGTGGAGAGGGGACGAGAAGCAGAGGTGCAAGCATGTGGGCCCCAGTGTGTTATGGTCTTGTTCTCTGGCTGCTCTTTTAGGGCTCCTTGTCCTGGACTGATTTCTTTGCTGCCCTGAAAATCTGAAGTGTTCTCTCCCTCCCTCAGTTGCCATTGAGACGGAACGGCCTGCCAGAGCAGCTGAGCAATCCATCAGGCTCTGTAGCTTGGCTGGAGATGTGGGCCCGCTCCAAAGGAGCCCTTCAGTGGCACCAGGCTCCGGTGGGGGTGTAATAACTTCAGGGCTACACATTACAGGCATTGTTCTAAGCCTGCACAAAAACCTTTGCTCAACCCAGCTGCCCTGAGTAGCTGGGCCTCCCTCTGACACACTCTCCAGACCAGCTTTCCTGAATAACCCTCACAGGGTTTTCTGTAGACAGAGGCATCTGGGGCAGGGCTACCTGTAGACAGAGGCATCTGATTAAAAAAAAAAACCAAAAAACAGAAGGATTTTGTTATTGCTAATTAAAAAACTTGGTTTTCTTTTATATAAAATTTGTATATACTCCTAGATGTTAAGTGTGACTCTCCAATCAGGACATAGAACATTTCTGTCACTCCAGAAACTTTCTCTGTCTCTTTCCTTCCAAACCTCCTTCATTAGCAGACAGCAATAGCCCTGGTTCCCATCACAGAAGGTTAGGTTAGCCTTTCCTGGAATTTCATATAGGAACCAGGAACTCTATTTCTGTATATTGCTTTTTAAAAAGATTTATTTGTGTGTGTGTTTGTGTGTGTTTGTGTGTGTGAATGCACACACACATGCACATACCCCAGCATCTATGGCTGTCAGAGGATTAGATATTGGAGCTGTGGTTGAAGGTGTTTGTGATGTACCTCCTGTGTGCTGGGACCTGGACTCAGGTCCTCACAGAGAAGTAAACACTCCTAACAGCTTTTTATCTGAGTTCTTGATTTTGTCCATAGATCCATAGTGCATTATTTTATTTTTTATTGCTGAGTGATTTCTCATCGCAAAAAATATATCAAGTTATTTCTGTGGCTGAAGGAGACATTTAGGTTTTTTTCTTTCCTTTTAATTTAATTTTATTTTCCTCTATTATAAGCAGGATTGCTACAAGGATTTATGTAAACATTTATGAAGGCATGTTTTACCTAGCATTGTTGACTCATGTGGCAGAGAAGTATTTAACTCCATAGGAAACTGTCTAGCCCCTTTGCTCACAGCCAGATCATCTTACATTCCCACCAACAGTGTCCCACACCCTCACCTACACCTGCCTTCCCCCATCTCAGTGGGAAGCACACGCTGGTTCTGGAGGGTCTGTGGATTTGTACTGGAATATCCATTTGCTCCACAAAACTCGGAGGAGAGGGAAAGGGGCTTTGGTTGCACTAAGGGGTTCTGCCACTACATCCTCCATGTCCTGCACATCCGCCACGTCATCCATGTCCTCTACGGCCACTACATCCTCCATGTCCTGCACATCCGCCATGTCATCCACGTCCACCATGTTATCCATGTCCTCTAACACCACTACATCCTCCACATCTACCATGTCATCCACGTCCTCTACATCCATTCTCTGTCCTTCACCACATTCTGCTGGTTTTCCACTTTCAGAGCTATCACTATCTTTAATGTCCTGGCACTTTCTGTTTGGGAACTGCATCCCTGAATCTAGGACAAAGTTAAGCTCCTGTTTCAAGAGCTGGAGGGCCTTGCGAGCAAAGAGCACCAAGAGAGGAGCTTTCTCCTCTGTCCCGGTTTCAGCCTAGCCTGTCGGCCTGCCTCAGGAATAATTTTACTAAAGTATGCAGCTTTATTTATTTATTATTTTAAAATTTGGTGTCTGCATGTGTATCTGTGTGAGGGTGTCAGATTCCTTAGGAGTTACAGACAGTTATGACCTGCCATGTGGGTGCTGGGAATTGAACCTGGATCCTCTGGAAGAGCAGCCAGTCAGTGCTCCTAATGGCTGAGCCATCTCTTTGTGTCAAACACCAAGTCTTTTTCATCATTTGGAATTGACAAAAGTTTGGGTAATGAAGAAGATGTCCCAGAGCCATAGGACATGATGATTCACTGACCACCAATCTGGAAAGGAAGTCAGGAAGATTCTGAGACTAAATGGTGCGATTAACTTTAATCTTCAATCTTGGCTCCAGGGTCTAACTGTCTCTGCTGCCGGACACTATGGTTCAGCTGCCTCCCCATCCGTCATCTCTATGTGGTGAGCACACTGTTCTTCTGAAGGAAGCTTCTGGTTCCAGCCTTAACCCAGATGCCATGACTGCCTTCACGGTAGCCCTCCAGCCGCAGACGCTGAACTGCCATGGCCTCCCAATTTAGGTGCATCTTAAACATGAGAGCGAGTCTCCCGAGGACCTTAAGTACAGATTCTTAATCTAGGTTTGCGAGGGTTCTGCCCCTGAATTTTATACAGCTCTGTGCCACCAATCTATGCACCACCCTGACCCTTGGCTCTAGCCCATACTTGCTTCCACTCTTGACCATCAGCAGCCCTGTGGTGTCATTTTAAAACAGACTTGGTAAGTTTAGGGGAAGATCTAGACTCCTTATTGTGGTAGGAAAGCCCAGCCACCTGCATTATTGTCTGTCCTCTACTCTTTCCACTCCAGCCATTCGGACTCTGCACTTCAGAGACCCTCATTGTCACCAACCCCAAGGCCTAGAGCACGTTGTTGCTTTTGCCTGGTGCCCTTTCTTGTCAGAAGAGATGACTCCTAGTTCTTCAGGGTTCCATGTCCTATACATCCTGTACAGGTTCCCTTCTCAGAAATACCCATCTGGAAGGTAAACTTATGGAGGACAATTATTCCCTTCACCACCGTGACACACTCGCTATTTGTACAAATGAGTGTAGCTTCCTAATAAGCATGAAACATAGATTACCCAAAGCATTCTTGACTGACATTTTTTAAAATTTTTTTTTTTATTTTTATGTGAATTGATGTTCTGCCTACATGCACAACTGTGTAAGGGTGTCAGATCCTGGAATTACGGACAGTTGTTAGCTGCCATGTGGGCGCTGGGAATCGAATTCAGGTCTTCTGGAAGAACAGTCAGTGCTCTTAACTGCTGAGCCATCTCTTCAGCACTGACTGACATAATTTTTTTTTTTTTTTTTTTTAACCAGGTTCCAAAGAGACAGCTGGATTTTCTTGCTGGTAGACCACCCACTAATTCCTTTACATTTCCAAATACTGCTTGTGGCTTTCTAACTGCTCTGTCTTTAGGATTTCCTGTCATTTATACACACCAGCTCATCTTGGATGGTTTTGTTAAGCAAATTGTAAAACAGTAACTATCATTCCCCATTACTTTTGAATGGCATTGAAGCACTTAGCAAGGCTGAATGCATTCATAATCCCAGTTAATAGCCTCTCTCTGACCTTGCCCCTTACAGTGGAAATTCTTGAGATCTCTCATCAAAAGCAGAGTCTCACTTCTACATCTATGGAACATGGCTGTGTGTTTCTACATCTACGGAAGGTGGCTGTGTCTTGCGACTTGCTTTGGCCAACAGAGTACACTGGATTAACAGGATGTCTAATTAGATCTGACTCCCAGAGGCCGGGCACTTCCCCCTGTCTCAGAACTTTGCCATAGAAAAGCGATACTAGATTGCCTGTGAAGAGCGAGGGACCACATGCAGAGGAGCCTTCTTGCTCATGGAGGCCAGCCTTTGAGCTGCCTTGTGTGGGGTAGCTAGAGAACAGAAACCTCTGGCCGTGCACAAGCTTGGTGACACACCGGAAGAATCAGGTCTCAGGAACTACAGTCATGGCCATGGTGCAGTATAAGGAGAGGAATGGGCGGGTCTGTAAGCTTTGCCGCTCAAGCAGAACCGGATCCTGGCAGTCGGGAGCCAAGGAAAACAGCGCTGCTCCTGCGGGGGAGGGGCTCAACTCTGCTCCAATAGGAGAAGGTTTCCCAGTGAGTGTTCCAGTTCCCAGCTCGGCTCCACTCTGGTTCATATTGTTACTTCTCTGCTTTGCTCCATTCTGGTAAAAGGTCTCACCCAAACCTTATCCAAGAGATTTATTGGGCAGGAAGAATCCAAGGTGGAAAAAGACAGCTCAATTGAGTAGGTACAGGGCTTCTTAGGGGTGGAGTTTTTCCAGGGTGAAGATTTTCAGGGTGGGAATTGATTGAATTTCAATTCCCGATCTTGGATTAACTCAGAGATTGGCTGGATTTCATGCTTAGAAATTGGTTAGCTTTCCCGCTCAAGGATTGGTTGGGTTGTTTTTGTTTTTTGTGCTGAGTTAGTCAGGGGCAGATTATGTTTCTTTGGCTCTGGTTTCAGGGCCAGGATATGTTTCTTTCTCTGGCCCTCTTTAGCTTTTTGGTGCTGGTTTCAGGGTCAGTGAATTGGCTCTGATCAGGGTCAGGGTGTGTTTCTTTGGCTGGCCCTTTTACCCTGCAGGGTCGCCTACGGAAAAGGACAGCTGAAGAAATTCAGACTGCAGGCCTCCTGAGCTTCCCTCTAGGGCAGAAGAGAGTTTCTTCAACAGTGACACTCAACAACACATACCATCATTTCTGTCTGGGGTCCTTACCAGGGACTCAGAGTTCAGGCTTCTTATAGGGGCCTGGCCACAGGAAACGCAGGCTCATATGACCAGCTACAGCTACTGATATTCCAGGCCACTGTACATTGAAGTGTTATCCCAGGATGGGCAAACGGTGCAGTGGGCTTCAGGACGCTGTGAATACATGGTTCCTTGCATGAGAAAAGGGTGTTTCATGTATGATCAAGTTGGGAGATTTTGAAATATTATATAAGGAGGGAGGGAGGGGAGAGAGAGAGAGAGAGAGAGAGAGAGAGAGAGAGAGAGAGAGAGAGAGAGAGAGAGAGAGAGACCCATGTTTTTTATTTTAAAGACAGAGGGTCAAGAGCCAAGAGATGCAGGCTGTCTCTTCAGGTTTACAAAACAATGATACAGATTTTCTTATAGAGCCGTAGGAAGAAATCTAGTCCTTCTGATCCATTTTAGAGTTTTGACCCCCCAGCAATGTAAAATAATACATTTGTGCTGTTCTTAGTTTGTGGTTGTTTGTCACACCGGCAACAGAGAACTGACACAATTAGTGACACTGGAAATGTTCCGGAAGTGAAGTCCACAGTGGCCAGCCAAGGGTCAGCTCTACAAACAAGTACTTGCAAAGGGACCATCAGGCCTGTGCCATTAATGCTTCATAGCCCTGTAGCCAGCCAATCATCAAACAGGTGAGATGGCACTGCCCAATCAGCACAGTTGCCCACCCAAAAGAATAATAACGTCATTGTGGGCAATACTGTTATCATGAGTTTTAGCATGATTTGAAATAGCAGTAACTACTTTAAGGAGTTCAGAGCCTTCAGGCAAGGATGGATGTAGCGAAGTTCTAGAACACTAACTCAGCACACTGGAAGCCTTAAACACCGCCAACAAAGATAACTCAAAATAAAAACAAGACAAGGGCCAAAACAAAATAAAAAGCCTTCCAGTAAGAATTTGGGGCCTTATTCGTCTATGTTGTCTTACCTCTTGTTCACAAGCTTTGTTTTCCCCATGGCAACCTGTTTAATGTAATGTCTGCTGTCTACCTAGCTGCAGAGCATCTTGTATCCATGACGACCTGTTTAATGCAATCTCAGCAGGCTGCTGTCTACCTAGCTGCAGAGCATCCTTGTATCCATGACGACCTGTTTAATGTAATCTCGGCAGGCTTCTGTCTACCTGGCTGCAGAGCATCCTTGTATCCACCTCTGACGTCTTTTCCATCCACAGGTTTGCCTCCTATCCCAGAGTGTAACTGACAGGCATGTGGCACACGTTTTTGTGAGCATCCTCGTCTCCAGCTTTCATCAGCTGATGCCATTTGGAATTTGGTTAGAATCATGCAGTGTGTTACTAGAGTTAACCAGGCCTGTAAGTCGTTCCCATCTGTAAGTGCTCAAAAGAACAAATACTTAAAAACATGTCCTCTTAGGCGGGACAGGAGAACTAGTGAGGGCCACAGAACATACTAGAATGACAAGTTTTTTTGTTTTTTGTTTTTTTTCCTGGTGACAGGGGAGTTTATTGATCATCTATGAAGGTTAACTTTCTCAGTCACATGACTGGGCAATATTCTCACTGGCACACTGTGGACATGTTATATAGTTAATGAATCCTGGGATATCAGAGAGACCACACAGTAAAATCCTAGGCAGACGGCTCAGGAAATCCTTGAATACAAAGATAAACAGCTGAGTCAGTCACACACACTTTTAATCCCAGCACAGGAAAAGCTGGGAGTGGGATCAACATCCTTAATCTCGTAAATCCAGAGACAGAACTTCTGTTTCTGTGAGTTCAAGGCTACAGGCTTTTAATCCTAATCTGGATGGGATAGAGTATATAAGGGCTCCTAGAAACCAGACAGAGGCAGAAGCTACCAGGTGTGAGGCTGAGGAAGTTGCAAGACAGCTGGGTGAGCATTGACTGTGGTGCTTCCTCTCTCTGATATTTCAGCCTTCCCCCAATATTTGGCTCAGAGTCTTCTTTGCTTACAACCCAAATTAGTACAGTACACTAATTACCCTTGTCTTATAAACAAGTGCTAACAGCTAATCTGGACCAAAGTTAGAGAGCTTGCTGTATTTTATTTTTGCCTAAAAGGCAGCTACAAAACCAGCCAGTGTTCGAAGGGAAAATGGCAAATCTTGTACAGAATGGTGACTGGAAAGTGCTTCCATGGAGTTGTAAAAAAGAAACACAACCAACATTTATGGGGTGCTTGCTGTGTACTAAGTCCTAGATATTCCGCACCAAGGAAAATATGAAAAATAACAATAAATTTAAAATTCCGTGAGATACGTACCCTTTTTACTCATACAGATCCCTTAGTAATAAATGAGAGAGAGAGAAAAACATAACGAATTTATTTAATCAATATTTTACACGACATGGGAGAGCTCAGAATGAAAAGCGAAGATCCAGGGGGAAGTGTTTGTTTTCATGCTTAGACTCAGTGAAGAGTGGACAGCTTTTTAGAACTGTAATTAAACAAAAAAGAGTGACCTAATGTGACTGGCTGAGGGGAACCCAGCCAGGTCTATGTGTCAGGATTCTCCCTGATCCTTTTATGTGGCATTTCTTCCACCAAGATGTAGGGCAGGATGCTTCTGCAATGGCTTATCAGATAAGGAAGGCTAGAGAATTTCTTCTCGCCCAGACAGGAAGGGGAGGGGAGGACAGACACTTTCTTTAGTTCATGGCTCAGTGGTTAAAAGCACTGGCCGCTCTTGCAGAGGACCGGGGTTCAATCCCCAGTACCAACACTGTGGCTCACAACACTGTAACTCCAGTTCCAGGGAAGCCAACATGTTCTTCTGACTTCTGTGGGCACGTGGTATACACATATACTTGCAGACACATACATACAATAAATTTAAAAAGTAAAAGCAGACTATTAACGAGAAGGGGGGTTCTAGTTTCTATGACTCAGCATGGGGCAAAGGAACTCTGTTTTTTGACCCTCTTTGGAGAGGACTGAGGAGCAAATTGACACTTCAAAGGCCTCTCCAGTGTCCTTCAGCTAAAAGTACTCAGGGTGCCAAGGTACCACCTTGGGAAGAGTGCTTTTGAACCCTGTAATATTCCTCTATTAAAACAGACCTCTTGGGGTTGGAGAGATGGCTCAGCGGTTAAGAGCACCGTCTGCTCTTCCAGAGGACCCGGGTTCGATTCCCAGCACCTACATGGCAGCTAACAACTGTCTGTAGTTCCAGTTCCAGGCAAACACCAAGGCAAATAAATAAATAAAGTTAAAAAAAAAAAAAACAGGCCTCTTACATTGGTTCTGTGATCTAGTCTTTCCATATAATTATTATTTACATCCCTTGGTGTGGCTTCTTGACTTTAGTCTCATTGAGGAAGACCAGTTCTATAGACGGAGGAATGCCCTATAAGACCTATGATCAATCATCATAGCTGTCAACTTGAGCAGCAGGGACATTTATACATCCTAAGTGGCATGTCTGTGTTTTGGGCACCAGGTGGGGCCTCGGCTCTCCTGCACCACTGCTTGTGACAGCCAGCTTTTACCATAGTGTCAGCAAGAACTACGGGCTTTGCTTTAAGTGGGTTAGCCTTGGGTAGCGGGAGGTGTGGTTCCCATAATCTTGTACCCACAGACCCGAGGACTGAACTTAGGCTTGGAGTTGCCCTTTGTATTTTATCTGCTGTGGAGTGTGGAGACTCCTGCCCTGTCAATCAAGGGATCTCCAGATATGCCAGCTTTGCCATTCAGTTACCTTAAATGCCACAGGGAGGATATGAAAGTTTTAATAGCTTGGAGACATAAAGAAGAATCAAGGGAGAAAAATGCACTGTTGTTAAAATCTTCTAAATAAGTATAAATGCTTTAAGAGTTTCAGTATAATGATGGGAGGTGAATCACCTTATTGCTTTGTGTGTGCGTGTGTGCGTGCATGTGTGGGTAGGCCAACCTGAGATGTCCTCTTCGGTTGCCCTCACCCCACACATGTCCTTAAACCTGGAGTTTATCTGGCTAATCCACTTGCTCCAGGGAGTCTCTGTGCCTTTCACACCCAGATCTGGTGAGCCAAACACAGAAGTGCTTTCTACCCACAGAGCCGTTGCCCCAGTTGGCTGCTTAGGGAATCCTGGGTACAAAACTCCTGACAGTCCAATTGATGACTTACTTCTGAACCCTAAATGAAGGATGAAGGTCCGCCAATGAAATATTCATGAGCATCCAGGGCACTGATAATTGTAAAGAAGTGCTTATGCGGACTGCCCCTGGTTGCAAAGGAAATGCTGCTTGGGGAATGCAGCCATTTTAAATATCACCCTGATAGAACACAATGGCAAAGTGCACCTTCTCTGAGCAAAGCTAAGCAGTCCCCCAAACTGGCAAGAACAGGGGTTAACATTCCTGAGATTGACTTGGATGTGCATGACAACCCAACCATCTGCATTTTTTGCATGTTAACCCTATAGCCTCTGTTTTTTTCATCTCAGAAATAGGCATTGTAATTACACTTACATCATAGTAGTGTTATTAGGATTACAAAAGCAAAGATACAGGAGGTTCCTAAGCCATCTTTAGCATATGCGTGGTATAGAGTTCACTGGTATAGGTGAGGCAGCCACAATGTAAGCTGTGTCATCTTAGGAGAGCTTAACCATGGCCTCCAGCTGTTCACAAAGGCACATTCAGGGTCAAGAACAATAAATATTGCAGGGCTGCTAGCTATAGTCACACAGCACATAAAGGTCAGTGGGTAGATGGGCCACATATACCACTGTGGGTTTTAAAGATTATAACTGAGCTGAGAAACCTCTAGCATCTGGTATATATGATACTGTCTGAATACAATATATAGCTCATATGTTGCATATCATATGAGAGGCAGCCACATCCTGGACCTGTATGTTTGGTGAGAGACCCCTGTCTCAAGGGACTAAGATGATGAGAGATGGAGTAGGAAAGGTGACATCTTCTTCTGAATGTACACTCAGGAAAAAATGGGGCTGATATAGCTTAACAGAACATCTCAAAATTATTTGAGAGAGTGGAGGTTAGGTATATAGTGTTTGGAACATGTCAAAGTCCAGAAGTTCGAGTTTTATAGACATTGCATAAACAAACATAGTATTGCAAGATATTGTAGTGACACTGTACACAGAATTCTGCCTACTGACAGTCATATAAAATATGGCACATAAAAATTATGCACAGTATATAGCACTTGATAACTGTAATAGACAACTTTGCTGCTGTGTTACGATTTACTACGCCATACTTGGTTCATGTATCTATTACTCTCTTCTTTTCCTCATTTTTAAATGTGTTTATTTCAATGAGTTAGTTCCCTCTCAGATAGGATGCTGTGTGATATTGGCAGTAGCCTCCTACCTTGTGTTCAGGGTCCTCCTGACTGTAACAGGGGCATGGGGAGTGACAAGTTTTGTGTTCAGAGTGTGCAAATGCAGCCTAGGATAATGCATAATAAGGAAACTGCCCATGATCTATTCCTCAGAATAGCTGCCTGTCATTAAGTCATGCATGACTGACTACCAGTATGAGCACTAGACAGGTCAGGGGAGGAAGCAAATCCCAGAACCCAGGAAGGAGAGTAGTTGCCAATAGCTAGTCTGACAGGAGCTGTGGCCTTTTTGAAAGAATGCAGCCCACAACCATCTGCCAGAAAGGAACATCACACCCAAGGCACCAATGGTGCTCCTGCACTCTCCTCCCCCGGCTGGCTGGCTCCCAGCTTCCACTAGCTCCTTCCACTTGAGACCAGCTGGAATGGAGATTGTTTTCACAATCACACATGAATCTGCCCACCCCCACCCTCACCCCCGCCCCCAGCATCAAAACTCCAGGAGAGAGGCAGCAGAAATTCCCTAGTAGAGCTGGGGTGATGCTCAGAGCACTTGCTGAGCAAGCATAGTGATGAGTTCAAATCCCCAGAATCAGCTCAAAATGAGGCAGGGCCACGTGTGCCAGCAAGCCCTGGAGACAGAGGCAGCCAGATCCCGGACCTGTAGGTTTGGTGAGAGACCCCTGTCTCAAGGGTCTAAGGTGATGAGAGATGGAGTAGGAAAGGTAACATCTTCTTCTGAGCATGTACACTCAGGAAAAAGGGTTATGGAGGAACTTAACAGAACATCTCAAAATTATTTGAGAGAGTGGAGGTTAGGGTATATAGTGTTCTGGAACATGTCAAAGTCCAGAAATACGAGTTTTTTTTTTTTTTTTTTAAAAACTTTATTTGTTTATTTATTTGCCTTGGTGTTTGCCTGGAACTGGAACTACAGACAGTTGTTAGCTGCCATGTGGGTGCTGGGAATCGAACCCAGGTCCTCTGGAAGAGCAGACGGTGCTCTTAACCACTGAGCCATCTCTCCAGCCCCCAGAAATACAAGTTTTATAGAAAACAGGAATGAACCTATTTTGACTTTGTGGCAAGATGGCTTTCAATCTTAAAATCAATCTTTCTTTCTTTCTTTCTTTCTTTCTTTCTTTCTTTCTTTCTTTCTTTCTTTCTTTCTTTATATTTTATGTGAATTGGTGTTTTGCCTGCATGTATAACTATGTAAGGGTGTCAGATCTTGGAATTACAGACAGTTGTTAGCTGCCATGTGGATGCTGGGAGTCGAACTAAGGTCTTCTGGAAGAACCACTGAGCCATCTCTCCAGCCTCAATCTTAAAATCTTAAAATGGAGTCAGGCTAGTCCATCAATTAGCATCACAGGTGCAAATCCATTATGGCTGGTGTTCCTATAAAAGACAGAGATAGATATGCAGGAAAGGAGAGCTGTGTAGAGGTCAGAGTCATGCCTCTTTAAACCCAGGGGACTCACCACCAACCAGAGAGAGAGCAGCGCTCATCATTTTCTGCACTTCCTCTTGATCTTGAACTTCTGGGAGAATATACTTTAAAAACAAAGAAACAAAAAAACATTCGATGTTTATACTTTGTCACAGTATCCCCAACAAATAAAAACAAGCAATTTTAAATGTTTCAAATCATTCGAAAGACTCTTTGACATACATCAAAACAAAACAAAAAAAGCCAATAGCAGAAGAAAACACACTTTGTATTTAGTTGTACCACGGAGATTCTGTGAGATCAAGGACAGTGAAGTCAGAGGAACGCAAAGCACAGTAGCCCTGGGTTTCTCTTCTGTCTGTTGAGCAGATAGATAACCAGAGAAGGCAGAAAAAGAGAACAGGCTGGCAGCTCTCTGGCTTCCAAGTGCTCTTTACACACCCTGTAGGTGCTAATTAGAACTGGTTATTTACTTCCTGAGGAAACCCGGGGAAACCCCGGGTTCAGATGCTGTCTGTGTGAAAACAGTCTAGCTGTGTGTCCTCTGCTTAATCTACAGCTCTGATTTCACACTTAGACTACTCTACAAGGGGGTTCATCATTATCTTCATCATTATCATCATCATCTGTGGGTGTGTGTGTGTATTACTGTTTTTTCAAACTCTGCTTTAGGAAGGTAGCCCTGTCTGGCAGAAAATAAAGCTTGCTCAGTTTGACCAGAGTTTGGGTAATGCTCTTTATTTCTCCTTTGGTGGGATTAACAAAATCGTGGTTGTGAATTTAAGGCAGCTGAGAAGCGGCCTAGCTACTCTTCTCTCTTTGTATACTCCAAAGATAAGCTGTTTTGGCATTTATATTTACCACAGCTTATATTTAATTCTTCAAGCCTGTGTCAGGCAGAACAATGTGGGTTTTGTTTTGTTTGGTTGGTTTAATTTTTTTGTTTGTTTGTTTTTCCAAGCCAAGGTCTGTCTCTCTTCATAGCTCTGGCTGTCCTGGAACTCACTTTGTAGACCAGGATGACCTTGAACTCACAGGGCTCTGCCTGCTCTGCCTCCCGAGTGCTGGCATTAAAGGTGTGTGCCACCACTGCCCATTGAAATGTATTTTTTAAATCACTTGTCAGCCAAGTTTGTGGCAATGGCAATCATTCTAGAACTCCGCAGGTAGAGGAAGGAAGACCATAGGCCAGCCAGGGGTACGCAATAGGACCTTGTCTCAGTCAGATACCCACCCTCCTCACACATACCCACACCAAAACAATAAAGCTTTGACACAATGAATGCTTGCTGACTCTCCTGATAATATGAGCTTCCTAACAGTAGGACGAGTGTCTCTTGTTTGTTATTCCATTTCCTTGTTTGTCCTTATATTTGCTGCTATCTATCTGCAAGTGATTGTTATATGATTATCATTTAGTAATGTTCTGAGTTGTACAGAACAGAATAACTGCAGAACATTTCTTGTTAATACCCCTTTCCGGCTGTAGACCTCTACAGGCACCTGCCACCACCATGTTCCATAGGTGCCCATGTATCCCAAACTAAACAACTCTGCCTCATCTATTTCTTACCTATTTCACGGATTGTTCTTGGCTCCCTACTGGGACCCCGAGCGCCCTTCTCTATTCTCCCTTACCCTCCGCATTCAGGCAATCAGTAGGTCTTTCCAGATCTACCCCCAAGTATTTGTCATTTCTCTCCTGCATCTGGTCATGTCCTCACTAGAATACAGGATGCACATGGGTAAGTATGCCATCTGCTTGCCGAAGCCCCAATGCCTGGGTTAGATCCCCAGTAATGAGAGCTCAAACATGTCTGTGGAGTAAATGAATTCTGCTAACACCCTAGTCATGGCAAACACCATCTACATCAATTATCTGCATAACAAGAATCTCTCAAACCTAGGAGCTTAAAACGACACTAAGTCACAGTTCCTGGATGGCAGTTCTTGGGCTAGTTTGCAAGGCTTCATATACATGGATGCTGTCTGAGAACGCCAGGACTGTCTGTGAGACAAAATGTACTCTGCATTTTGTCTCATGTCATCCAGTGGGTAACACTGATATCCTCACAGCTCACAAAGTCTCAGAACCTTCAGGAACATGAAGACTTTATGGCCCTTAACAGCCAGCCTTAAGTCACATGTGGGACCATGGACTGTATTCTGATAAAATCTGTCATCAGGCCAGAGGAGATTCAAGCATTTGGGGAGTATAGACAGAGCTTGGTGAAAAGATAGGTGGCAACGTCACACGGTGCTGTGGTGGCAGTGTCACACGGTGCTGTGGTGATGGCAACGTCACACGGTGCTGTGGTGGTGGCAGTGTCACACGGTGCTGTGGTGGTGGCAGTGTCACACGGTGCTGTGGTTCCGATGATGCAGCTCCAAAGTTCACCTTTGCTGAGCTGATGTCTGCTCTTCCTGCATGTCATCTGTCCGTTTGTCTGTGACCTTCAATCTTACAGAAGAAGGCGTGCTGGCGGGGAGAACAATGTGTGATGGAAGATGTAGAAACAAGAGTCAGGTGGTTTGGGATGTGACCTGCGGGGAGAGGGCAAGAGACAAGGGAAGGAACATTTTCCTCCATTCTTCAGTTTTCTCTCAGCTAAGAACTGAAACTTGCGAGCTATGGCAGTACACGTTCTTTATCTTTCCATTACTTTTTTCTTTTGTATTTTTGGGACATTATAGCCATAGCTGGCCTGGAACTCACTCTGCAGACCAGGCTAGCCTCATAAGGATCCTTGCTTCTGCTTCCCAGGTTCTTGGATTAAAGGTCTGTGCCACTATTCCTAACCTCTTTCTACTCTTTAATTGAACATATAGATTGGACATGTTTGAGAAACATGGCAAGATTCACTGATGCTTCACCTTCATTACAGAGCTAAATCACCCTCAGCATTATCTTGGGAACTATTTCTCATGTGCCTGCCACATAGTCGTGTGGGTTTTTTTTTTTTTTTTTCCTTCTCATTTTTGTTTCCACTCAGGCTGTGTCCTCAGCACACACTGCAGGAGGTGCCATGGAGAACTCCAAGATGATAGGCATGCATGATTGTTTAAGATGCATAAGATACATAAGACGTATCTTTGCTCTGTATTTTGTTTGCCTGCTACTGGATGACAGGTTGTGGGATTGAGGTGCAATGTCAGATGGATCTGACTGAAGGATAACATTCTGGAATTAAATGGGCAGAGGTGGGATTCAGTTCAAAATGGGCCGTCTCCTCCTCCCTTCATTCATGGGCCCTTGATCTGGTGGGCAGTTGGCAATGCTAAATCTGAACAGGAGACTCATAGAAGAAGTATTAGCAGCTTAAGTGAAGAGCTGGATGTGTGTCTGTCTTAGTTAGGGTTTATATTGCTGCAAAGAGACAGCATGAACACACTCTTGTCACAGCAGGAAACATGGAGGCATGTAGGCAGACACTATGCTGGAGAGGTAGCTAAGATTTTTGTAGAATTGGATCCACAGGAAGCAGGAAGAGACAGTGAACCACACCTACTCCAACAAAGCCACACCTGTTAATAGTGTCATTCTCTGAGCTTCTGGGGGCAACTACATTCAAACCACCACAGTGTCCAGAAAAGAAGATCTTCAGTCACTGGGAGGGGACACCTGGAGGCAGGTGTCACATGGTTGAAGTGTGGAGTTATCCTGCCTTCTGTGATCAGGAAGGGACAGCTGGAATGATCACATCAGGACAGGGTCCAGGAAACTGAAACTTTAGAAAACAACATGTCCCTGATTAGGAGCAGTAGACTTGAGATCCAGACAGTCTTGTTACTCCTCTCAACTTCCTGTGCTTACACTTTGATCTTGAGCCCAGATCCCCCCACAGAACCACAGTGTCTGAGTAACGCCACTGAGTCAGCTACAGTGACGTGTCCTGAAGGGTGGTGAGGTCTTGTGTCTCCTCAGCAGGAAGTTCATTCTTTGCCTTGCCAGGTCATCCTATGAGATATGCTCGGCCTGAGAGCACTGCCCCAGAGCAAGGGTCAGTTCTCAGTGAGAAGACACAAGGCTTGTCTTTCCATGAAAGGGACCTATGCTTTGCTACTTTGCTGTTGTGTATTATAAATGGATACCTGGCATTCTTGCAAATGACTGGTCTACTTAAGAAACACCATCCTGTAGTCAACCTTCAGGCTTCATGTGCCAGAAGTATTAGACAGGACTGACCTCCTTCATGGCCCCTCTCCATCCTCAGTGTTTCTGTTTCATGCTTCTTAGTCAGATGTCTGAGGGCACTTTCTTTAGTGTTCTCTGTCTCCATCTTGAAAATTCCCTTCCTGATATGTGGGGTAAATGTTAGTTGAACGAGTGAATGATGAATGAATGAATGAATGAATGAATGAGAGCATCTCGCCTTGGGTGGAATCTAAGTTCTGTGCTTATGCTCAGATAGACTGCAAAATGGATAACAAAAGACAAGGGATATAGGTGGAATAAGATCTCCAAGTTACACAAGAGTCATCAAAGGAGGCTGTCTAATGCTCTAGACTTGAATTTAGAAGATGATACATTTGAGTTTGTTTATGAGTTAACATTAGGCAGCCATGTTACCTTTCTGTGGTATGATGAGAGCAGCTTCTCCATCACCTCACAGTGTGAAACCCTGGTTCAGACTGGCTGAACAACTCAGCTGAGGCAGAAGAGCAAATCCCGTGTCCAGGACTCTGCCTCACTCGAATGCCACCCATTGCTCACTGAGTTGGTGGATTGGTTCATTGAATTTAATAGGGATTGATTCTGGCATTGTCTTGAGGAGAGGCTGCTTTATAGAGGCTGATCGACTCTGGTGTGATTAGCCCCACTTAGAGAGGCCAAGAAAACTTTCCATAAGTGTGGAGTGAGGCCCACCCTTCCTGACTCGTCAATACATCCCTTTGGATTGGGCTGTGTAAGCTATGATATTGTAACTCACACCAAGAGAGTATTCGTACACAATGAACAAACATACCACTATCTATTAACCAGGGCTGGCAGCATAGCTCATGGGCAGAACACTTGCTTAGCATACACAAGGCCCTGGGTTCCAAGCCCAGCATAGGGAAGTAAAGCAAGAATATACCAACCAATCATATTGGTGGACACTGAGTTACCTATAATTTCAGAATGCTAAGAGGATTATAATGAATTTCTTCCACATACATCATTGTGTGCATGTCCTGTAGGGTCAAAGTTTATGTCATCAGCCCCATTTCCATATTCCCTTTCAGAAAGGTTTATCAGATACTCTCTTTTTGTATACAGTGATCATGTAAAGTATCTTCTGTTAAAGACTTGGTGCCAGCTAATGGGTTTGGGAAAAATGATTGGATCATAAGGACTCTGACATAATTCATTGTTGCATTCATAATCCAATGGCATCATTGTGAGGTTGTAGAAACTGAGGGGTGCGACCTACTCCAGGGAACTTGAAACTGTTTTGTTGTTATTGTTGTTTAAATTTTATATTTATCCTTTACATATTTTTATGTAGTAGTACATATTTTTATAGGTAGTACAATTATAATTATTACTTTTATAATTTAGGCTATATATAACCTGGAATGTTATATGATAATATAATCACGATACTGGCTATTGAAACACAGAGACTATGATACTTACAAGGGATCTGAAAGCCAAAGGAAAATAAAAAGGCAAGAAAGGGGAAGGGAGGCCGGGAAGGACCTGGTTAGCATCGTACCCGTGTCGAGGGATCCCCCCAAACAACACCGGGGAGCTGGATTCCACGCAAACACATGAGGGTCAGCTTATTCTTTTGGACCCATTTGAATGAACCTGAGATGAAACCCGTTTTTTTTCCAACACAGCGGAGGAATTTGGCCCTGAGCTCAGAGGTGAGAGAGTTTTAAAGAAAAGCATATGTAAACAGGGTGCTACATGTCTTGGCATTTTTAGAGTTTGGTAAAGGGGTTTTGGGGAAAAATAACTTCTGACTAAACTTTCGGTGCGAACCCAAACTTTGAATCTACTGGCTAAACTCTCAAGTTTTGAATCCATTGGCTGTCAGGTATGTTCCCGAGACCTTTCCTGGACTCTTGTCAGACTTGGCCATTGCCCTTAGGCGCTAAATGCTCCTTCTAGGGCTGGAGAGATGGCTCAGAGGTTGAGAGCACCGACTAAATGGTCCTTCCCTGAAACAAAGCTCTGCAATGGTAAATCTATGCCTTCACATTTCCCCTCTGACTGGTCTCTCAGAGTTCTAATCATGGGACTCACTTGTCTCTAGTTCTGTCCAGGTCTGATTCCAAGATGTGTGTCGATTTCCTGAGGTCTCAGTCTCAGCAGGCAAAATTCTCAGTAGGAGCCATGCTGCCACTTTGAAGGGATTGTCTGGATCTTTTGAAGCTTTTCATTTTTATTCTGGAAATCTTCCTTGAGTGTGAAGGGGTCCGATGGCCGGCTGTGAGAATGGTGGATCCAGGTGGTTATGCCATCAACCTTGATGGCTGTGGGTGTGGTCAGCAGAATGATGTAGGATCCTTTTCACCTGGGTTCTAACAACCCTAGGTGATGTTTCTTAATGTAGACCCAGTCCCCTGTTTGAAACCTGTGGGGTTCAGGAAGAACACCAGATTGGTAGAGGGCCCTGAGCTTGGGTCACATTTCCTTGTGGGCCCACTAGCCCCCTTATATAGCATCAGGAAGATCTTGGTCATGTAGTTCTGCCAAAAAATCTGCCTGGAGGTTGAGGATGATGAGGGAGGGGATGTCAAACATAATTTCAAATGGAGTTAGCCTCATCTGATAAGGGGAGTTCTTGGTCCTGTATAAGGCAAAGAGAGCCACCCAGTCTACACCAGTCTCCAAGGTCTACTTAATTAGGGTCTTTTTTGGAGTATGGTTTATCTTTTCTACTTGCCTTGAACTCTGGGGTCTGTATGCACAATATAACTTATTTATTTATTTATTTATTTATTTATTTATTTATTTGCCTTGGTGTTTGCCTGGAACTGGAACTACAGACAGTTGCTAGCTGCCCTGTGGGTGCTGGGAATCGAACCCGGGTCCTCTGGAAGAGCAGACGGTGCTCTTAACCGCTGAGCTATCTCTCCAGCCCGCACAATATAATTTTTAATCACTCTCCAGAAAAATGGCTAAACTCTGACTTACCTGGGACACAAAAGCTGGCCCATTGTCTGACCCTATCATGGTTGAAAATCCATACCTGGGCAGGATGTCTTTAAATAACTTCTTTGCCACCATCTGCATTCATATGGTGTTTCATATTCAGTGGGAAAAATCGGTTTCATATTCAGTGGGAAAAGCCTCTGTCCTGAAAAAGTGTCTAAAAAGATTAACAGATACCTGTAACCATACTTGCCAGGTTTTAGCTCAATGAAGCCCACTTCCCAGTAGGTTCTAGGCTTCTTCCCCCTGAGTTCAGTTCCAGGGTTTTTAGGGTTGGCAACAGCATTAGTGAGCTGACAGGCTTTGCAGTTGGTAACAATGTTTACAATAAAGCCCTGCATTCTCTGTTCCCATATGAGAGGATTGATGGATCCTGGTAAGCAGTCTCTTTTTCCAGATGCCCAGGCAGGATGATTTTACTGTGTGCAGCTGTTCACCGCCCATCTGGGCACTGGGTCGTGGGGAGGGTCTTGATCTAGGAAAGATCTTTCTTAGTATACCCAGGACTTCTGGTAGACTAGGTTCCCCGAAATCCACCAACACATTTACAAAAACTACATCAGTCTGAAGTACCACCAGCCGGGTGGTTCTGTCTGCCAGAATGTTCCTGGGACAGGTCCATTCCTTCTCTGGTGCCCTGGCAATGGACAATGGTCAGTTTCTTGGGTAACTATAAGGCTTTAAGGAGGACCAGGGTCTTTGTTTTTCCTATGCAGTCAGCAGTCCCCTTTCTTTGTATTGCCTCATGCACATGTACCATGGCGAAAGTGTACCGACTGTCAGTGTAGATGTTAACCTTCCATTCTTGCCTCAGCTCTAATGCCTTAGTTAGGGCTATCAGCTCCACCTGTTGGACGGAAGTCCCAGGCGGCATCGACTCTGCAGTGGCAACTGCTGCTCCTGCATACCTTTGATCGTCCTGCACAAAACCGCTGCTGTCAGTATAGCAAACAACCTTTGCATCAGGCAACAGGATGTCCCGAAAGTCTGGCCTATGCACCTGGGCTGGCATCCTGAAGCAGTCATGCAGTGGTGCTTCCTGTCTAGATCGGACAGATAGGGTGGATTGGGCAGTAGAGTAGCTGGATTCAGAGCTGAGGGTGCCTGGAAAGTTATTCTGGCAGGGTTATGCAATAGAGTCTGATAGTGAGTCATTCTGGCATTGCTCAGCCACCAATCAGGGGACCGCTTGAGAACTCCTTCAAGTGTGTGGGGGTGACTATGATGAGAGTCTGTCCCAAGGCCAACCTTGACCAGGTGGGCCAAAGCCGCTATTATGAAGAGGCAAGGTGGCCATCCAAACCTGGCAGTTGTGCCTGTGGGAATCTCAAGCACTGTCTCCTTCCTGTGTCCAAAAACCACCACTGCACTTCCTTCATGATGTACCTAAGGTTATTATCTGCTGCTTGAAGATTTGGGTCTTCTTGGCTGAGGTGCATGTGGTACCTCAGGTCCCCCAGGGTCTGCAATAGCTGCTCAGCCCCAGCCCAGCAGGTCCCTTGGTTTGTGGTGAAGATGGTGGGGGAGTTTTTGAAGGCATCTCTCAGATTTTTATCTTTCTCTTTAGCTACCAGATATCAAAGTTGCAGCTTCACAGCAGCAGCCGGCAGCATGCTAGCAAGATGCTGATTCTCACACCACTCTTTTTTAATTTTTTCTTCTGTACTATTTCTTTCATTTTCAGCCATCTTTATTAAATCTCTAACATTTTTAATGAAAGCCAAGGTCATTGCAGTGGCATTTTCTTGGGTCCCATATACCTCCTGGAGGCTTCCATAAATGCCACTGCGCCTTCATCTGCCCTCTGCCCTATGCTACAGACTCTACTCAAATTCACAGGCCACCCTGTGGCCACCTTGAGACCCCCCAATAAAGCCTGACGATAGACCAGGAAGCCCACTTTACCTTCATCCACATTACAATCCCACAAGGGGAGACTCAGGAGGAAGGCCACATCTGTGAGGGCTTGGTTGGATGTGGGCTCTCTTGTGGGGTCCTGAACTAGCTTTTAAGCCTCGGTCTGTATTTGATCTCTCTCCTCTGTTGTGAAAAGGACCTACAAAAGCTGTGCGGTCATCCCACATAGGGACAGCTGCACCAGGCCTGGGGGCATATAAAAGGAGGAAATTTCATACTTTGTGCTGCCTCCCTGAAGGACCTCTGGCCTAGCAGCAAAAGGGTCTCGAAGGGTGGGCCTCTCTCTGTAGCTGCCAGGACCTTAACCTGTCAGGGAAAGAATGGTTTAGTCTAAGAAGGTGGGTCCTCTACTAACTATCTCTAGACCACTATGTAGGGCACTTGATTATTGAGTGATGGCCATTCTGACCTGCAAAAGGTCGCAAGCTTAGACTTTTTAATCAAGTTTAATCAAGTTTAGACTGAAAGATTCTGAGCACATGCATTAACATCTCTGTAAGGAGTTAAGAGTAAGTTCAAACAGGAAGAATTCATCTATCCCATGGCGTTCTTCACAATTAAAAACACAAATACAGAGAAACACAGACACCACAGAAGATTGAGGGCGCTAACATCTCAGTAATAAGTTAAGAGAAAGTCTAGAGATAAGCCTAGAGAAGAAATTGTCTGTCTCATGGTGTTTATCACAGATATGGGGTGTTCTGTTCCACCACTGGGGTCTGGAACATCTTCTAACCCTACAAATCTGAGGCTCTCTGTCCTCAACAGATATGGGGTACCCCTTCCAATCCCCTCGTGACCACACTTCTCCAGTGTGTCCGCTCTTAACCATGTATTGTCACGATCATCAATTTGAGTGCACCCCAGAAAAAATAGTAAACACAGACAAACAAACACAATACTAGACAGGGACAGACTCAGAGACACTTACCACTCAGAGACAGACACCAATCAGACACTTACCTGCCAGGCAGACCCTACAGTCCAGAGTCTGTGGGGGCCGTGGGAGTTCCAGGCCAATGCATCAAATGTTGTACCTGTGTCGAGAGACCCTCAAAGGCCACCAGGGAGCTGGATTCGGTGCAAACACATGAGGGTCAGTTTATTCTTTTGGACAGGTTCTAATGAACCTGGGCTGAAACCCTTTGTTCCAACACAGCAGAGGAATTTGGCCCCGAGCTCAGGGGGGAGGGGGTTTTTAAAGAGAAGCATATATGTAAGCCAGGTGTTACATGTCTTGGCATTTCAGGATTTGGTCAAGAGGTTTGGGGTACAGTAACTACTGGTTAAATTTTCAGCATGAACTCAAGTTTGAATTGACTGGTTAAATTCTCAGTGCAAAACCAAGTTTTGAATCCATTGGCTGTCAGGTATGTTCTTGAGACCTTTTCTAGACTCTTCTCAGACCTGGGTCCTGCCCTCAGGCACTAAATGGTCCTTCCCTGAAACAAAGCTCTGCAATGGTAAATATATGCTTTTACAATTAGGACAGGAAAGGACCAGTTAAGACAGGATGGGACCAGTTAGAAAGAAAGGGGCCATTAGAAATAAGCAGGGAATGAGAGTAATGGAAAGTCAGTGTGATAACAATCCATTGAGTATGATATTGATAATTTTATTAAGTAATTAAATTAAAAATATTTACAATTCAGCAGGGTGGTGGTGGTGCACAGCTTAATCTCAGAATTCAGGAGGCAGAGGTAGGCAGATCTCAGCCTGGTCTACAGAATAAGTTTCAGGACAGACTCCTACACAGAGGAACCCTATCTCAAAAAACCAAATAAATAAATAAATAATTTGACAATCGGGGCTGGAGAAATGGCTCAGCGGTTAAGAGCACTGTCTGCTCTTCCAGAGGACCCGGGTTCAATTCCCAGCACCCACATGGCAGCTCACAACTGTCTGTAGTTCCAGTTCCAGGCAAACACCAAGACAAATAAATAAATAAGTTGTTTAAAATAAATAAATAATGTAACAATCAAGAAAAATAAATATATAGCTTAATACTGTGTGGTGTAATAATAATATAGTTGAGAACTATGTTATTTATAATATTAATAGACATAAATAAAATATGTATTACCTAGAATGAGTTTGCTGAGATCGAGTAAAGAGTAATTGTCTAATTTCCACACCCCTTCTGCATGCTCTTCTCTGGGTTCCTCTTTAGATCTGTCTGGACCTTTGTCTCTTCCTCAGGATTGGGACCATCCCTTTCCCTCCTCTGCCTCTAAGAACACAGGGGACCAGGGTCTGTTCACATCTCTGATCTTAGCATTGTTCATTGTTCTAAACAGTTTGCCTGGGCCTTGAGGGAGACAGAATGTAAGAGTCTTCAGCTTTATTGCTTACACTGGTTTTGTTGAGGTCAGGACTCACTCTGCAGTTGCTCAGTCTCCCAAGAGTTGGCCATGCAGGCATGTGTCACCATCCCTGGCTTACTTAGCCCTTGCACTTACTAAAGGCATGTAGCTGCTTTACAGTTAGGAAAACTGATGATCAGTACAACAGATGTGGGGCTGCCCAACCACACCAGAATTCAGATTAGAGAGGCCATACAGGAGAACCAGAAGAAGGGAGCCTACAAGATGGCCTTGAAGTATGATGTACGTGTCACCATCCTGTTTCTAAGAAGAGATATCATGACCAAGACAACTTTCATAAAAGAAAGCATTAGTTAGGAGCTTGCTTACAATTTCAGAGGTGTAGTCCATTATCATTATGGTGGCAGGCCTGCCACTGGAGCAGTCGCTGGGAGCTACATTCTGATCCAAAGACTGAAGGAGTGAAGGAGAGAGAGAGAGAGAGAGAGAGAGAGAGAGAGAGAGAGAGAGAGAGAGAGAGAGAGAAAGAGAGAGAGAGAGAGAGAGCACACTGAGGCATCTCTAGATGATGAGTATCAGAAATGAGCTTTTGAAAACTGAAAGCCCACTCTGAGTGACACGCTTCCTCCCTCTAAGCATTCAAATATCTAGCCCTGTGTGAGTCATTTTTATTGAAACCACAACACATAGGTGAGTGTGATGAAGACTGACTAGCGGGACATACTGGGTGCTTGTGAGGACTTCTGTGTGTAACCTGCTACAGCAGAAACTATAGTATTGCAGGATAGTTGATCATACTTTGAATCCTGAGATTTCATTCTTTACTGGGAAAATCTGTTTCTAGTTGTGGTGATGAGAAGAATAAACTTAGTTCAAAAAAATCCCATTTTGTATTCTGGTAGCCATGGAGATAAAATAGAGTTTAGTTTCACATTCCTGGCAGGGGCTTGCCCAGCTCCAAGAAAGAATGAGCTAAGCCTATCTAAGGACACCTGGATGGTCCAACTCTAAGGCCACACCACCCAGGTGGGATCCAGGAATGATAAACTGTAAAAAGTCCCAGAACATGAGCTAATTCACAGCACACCTGCATCCTTGACCCCAAGTCAAGTGACCTTGCCTTGTGGTCTTCACCCTTAAAAACCCAGCTCACAAAGGGGCAGCACCTCTGGCCACCGTCCTGCCTGTGTGCCAGACAGGGGTCCTTGTCTCCCAACTCGTAATTATTTTCAATAATCCTTGCTTTTGCATTTCGGAGAGTTCTGTCTCTGATGATCTTTTTGGGGGCCTCATGACCAGGCACAACAGTGTGCTTCAGCCCTAGAACATACCTTTAATCCAAGAGCTTTCTGCTTGATATTTTAAACAAGATTAACTAAAAGCAACAGTAGATCAAGAGGTGGAACAAGCAGCCAGTCAACAGAAAAACCATAGAGAGTAAAAGGGCATCGGGAAGACAGAAAGAGAGACCACAGAAAGTGAAGAGACATCAGTTGGAGGAGTTTTTGCTTGAGACAAGATAGGAGACATGTTCTTTCTGAGACAGTGGTGGAGGAGGAAGCAGCCATGTGCTTTCTCAGCCTCTGTGAGCTAGCAGGTTTTTACTCCAACATCTGGCTCCCTAGTCTTTATTGGTAAAAGTGAACAACTGCAATTTTGCTAAAAACTACACTATAGTTTAGAGACAGGTCCCACAGACCTCTGGTGTTTGCTGCAGTGAAAATACTTGTTCCCTTGGGAGTTGCAAACAAAACCCTTTGACGATTGACACTAGAGATCCAGTGAAGGCAGTGAATTAAAGAGGACATTTATTGCAAGTCTCTGGGATCTGAAAATCTGTTTCCCTTTTCCTACCCATCAGGCTTCTCCACTACCGGTTCCAGCTCTCTGCACATTCCGGCCCCTCTGCATAGTGAATGACGTCTTAGTGCTATAACCCAGTAGAATCTTGATAAGAGCTGGCTAAGACTTGCTTGTTGAAAAGCTCAAATGTAGTTAGGTAGTAGTAGTGCACACCTTTAATTCCAGCACTCAAGAGGCAAAGACCAGGGGATCTCTGAGTTCAAGGCCAGACTGGTCTACAGAGCCCTGGATAACAGGGCTACACAGAAAAACTCTGTCTCCAAACAAAAAGACAACAAACAAAAACAAAAAAATGAAGAAAAGCTCAGATGTGGTCATCGTGTTTTGTTTTGTTGGGGGGTGGTCTCCAATTCCTTGTTTTATCTTTAGCTTCATTAAGAACATCTGGAAGGGATCCCATCTGGGCTCAGAGGGGAGTAACAGCCCTCTTTTGCTTAAGACCTTTGTCTCCGATTCAACCTTTATTATAAAATTCTTCAGCTTTCCCTTCCAATCACACCCAGTAGCTCCCTGGAGGATGAAGCAGGCTGAAACACACAAGGCACTAGTGGGATTTTGTGGTCGGGATTACCTTCCAGACTCCCTTAGGTTTGCCTCAATGCTAGCAGGATTGGGACCTCAGCTTCCTCTCCCTAGCAGCTGTGTCCCCCAATCCCATTCTCTTCACCTCCCTAGCACCCCTCCTTCGTCCTCTGTCTGCCCAGTAGCATTACAGACTGACTACCTTGTCTGCCTTACACCCCAGGCTTCCACTTAGAGGTTCTCTAGCCGTTTGTGGCGTAAGAGTTGTCCTGCCGTCTTCTCAGTCAAGGCCTTGGACAGACAGACAACCTAAGACACTTCCCTTCCCTCCAACCGATTTTCTTCTGCTGGCTGCAGAGCCTGTGAGTAGCTACCCCACACCCACCTCTGTCCTGTTGCCTTAGCAACAAGACCGAGAAAGTTGGGTTTCCTGGTATCCAAGGTTACAGTGTGTTCAGACAGCTGGTACATGCTACTCGTACATATGGATCCAGTTGGTTGAAGCGGAGTTTTAATTGTATGCAGGTGGCATGCCGAATCCGAGTCTGCACGAAACTCCTTTTTATTAATGTAACTAGAGCTCAGAGTGTTGAGGAATGTGTGGTTCCCTGTTCCAAGTCTAATACGACCTGAAATCAATGGAAGCAGTGAACCTTCTTTCTCCCGAGGAGTAGGAGAAACAGGCTGTGCATGGTGGAGAGGGAGAATGGGTGCTGTTTGCTTCTCCACTTAGATGGATTGACAAAGCAAGACGAATGTATGGACCTGGGTGACGCTCTTGGGCTGTCCACTCTGAGCCCAGCTTAGTCACACAGGTGTCTCGTGCGATTCTGGGAAACACTGAATAATAGAAAGTAGCTTAGGAGTTCACTGATCAAAGTCTGCAAACAGGCACTTGGGACAGACTTCCTGTGGACTCAGACTAAGAACCCTACAACCTTGGGAACATGGCCCTGCCCAAGACAAGTGGCTTCTCACTGGAAAGGGACTTCCATATCTTTTCCCTTGGGTTTGCTAAGGAAATTAAAATAATCCCATTAGCTCCAAATCAGTTTTCAAAAAAAGGGTTCAAGGTTATTGTCACAATACTTTCTTTTTTTTTTTTTTTTTTTAAACTTTTATTTATTTATTTGCCTTGGTGTTTGCCTGGAACTGGAACTACAGACAGTTGTTAGCTGCCATGTGGGTGCTGGGAATTGAACCCGGGTCCTCTGGAAGAGCAGACGGTGCTCTTAACCACTGAGCCATCTCTCCAGCCCCGTCACAATACTTTCTAAACTAAAAAACAAGTGGTCTGGTCAGAGACTCTAAAAAACAAATAATCTTAAATCAATGTGATTTTCCTGATTTGGCATGTCACAGTGCATTCTGGGAAACGGAAGACAGCTTACTGGAGTTGATTCTTTCCTTCAACAACATGGTGGTCATCGCTGAGCCGTCCTTCTACCCCTTCAAGATTTTTTTCCTAATGTTTAAATTTGATTTTATGAGAAATAAAAATCTTAAAACAACCTTTTACTCAGTCATGCATTTAACCAATTGTCATCTGATGTGGGATGTCTTTTGGTATGCTGTGAATATGCTTTATTACCATTTGTTAATAAAGAGGCTATTCTGGCCGATGGCAAGGCAGCTTGGAGGCAGGCTGGAAATCCCAGCAAAGAAAAAGGACAAGGGCTGAGCAGATGCTCCAGGCTGCCAGGCAGAAGGCAAGATGTAATGGGACACAGGTAAACCAGGGAGCCACGTGCAATACCTGGTTAATAGAAATGGGTTAACTTGTAAGAGCTGGTTGGTAATGAGCCTGAGTCATAGGCCAAATAGTTTGTAATTAATACAAGCCTTTGTGTGATTATTTGGGACTAAGCAGCTGTGGGCAGGTCTGGACCTTGGGACTAGGCCAGGCCGAGCAGGCCAGAAACTTCAGACTACAATCATCAGGAAAAATAAAATTACTTCAATGAGACCTAGATTCTCCCAGGAAGTTCAACATGGAGTGATGCCACAGGGTAAATACGAATTTTTATTCATATGCTCTTTTCTTTAAAGAAAAAAATAAGGTAATTTTATTTTACTAATTCCTTTGTAAATATTGATACCAATGTCAATAGAAATTGATCATAAAACCTGAAAGAAAAAATAAGAGAGTTCTAATTATTAAGTTCAGATTAGTAAACTGGAAAAGCCAAGCATTTCAACTTCAAAATAATGTAATCTTTGATTTGTAAGTCATGGTCAATTAAAAACTTACATTAATTTATTTGCATAATTATATGTATGTATACCAAGCATCAAAATCAGATTATTCCAGGCTCTAGGATCTCAAATATCTTTCCACATTTATCTCTGTAAATACTTTGAAGCTCATGGGGCAAATGGACATTGCCACCCTCCTCTACATCTGATGGGTGTTAGATTTGAGTACCATAATCATCTTTCCTGGAGTTCAGAGCCTCCATAACTAAACCCGAGAAGCTATACAGTATGGAACCCTATGGGATGTAACCAGGATGAACTAGACTCCAGAACCAGCCACCAGATTTTGTCTAGGTTTGATTCTATTACACTCTGCACCAACCACATTGAAAGTGGGTCAGGGGCACAGCTTGCATTACAGAGGTCAGCAGATTTGGGGCAGTATACCCAGGATCCTTTTTCTCAACCTCATTTTGTCTCTGGGCAGGTGACCCCTACACAGCTGGACCTTTGTTTTGCTGGCCAGCGAGGCAGGGCAGCAGGGTTTCCTGTTTTTGTATTTTTCCATCATCAACACTATACAGTCTCCCTCTTTCTGGCTCATAACTCAAGACACGCAGTGGGCAGCAGGTTTTGTTGAGTCTTGGAGATGTTCTTGTAATCTTTGTGTGTGGAGGCAGAGATGGGAGGATTCTTGGGTTTGCTTGACAGCCAGTCTAGCCAGTAAGGGAGCTGCAGATGCAGCAAGCAATACTGTCTCAGAGGCATAATTGAGGAAAGCACCCAGTGTGGACTTGAGGTAAGGTAAACACACCCCATGATCATATTCATATGAACATGTACACACAGAGAAGAGAGAGAGAGAGGGAGAGAGACAGAGACAGAGAGAGAGAGGAACATTTTTATAGACATGGTCAGTTTGGTTTTCTGCAAAGTCTTACAGGGCTGAGCCAGCCCACAGCATTGATCTGGGCAGTGGCCTCACCTGAAATTCAGTTCCCTTTCAATCTCATCAAAGTTTTTGATGGAATTCACGTCATACAACTGCGTGCCCAGCTGTTTGATTGATGTGGTGAAGACACCCAAAGGCCTCGATCTCAGCTCTGTGTCACGCTGCTTGCTTGTAGCTGTGTGATGAATGAGTATGGTGGATTGTGGAAAAATGAAGCAGGTCTCACAATGGCTCTGTCTCATTTTTCCCATTGTAAGTAGGGAGCTATCCCAGAGTCCCCAGCCATCCACAGCTGCTACATCGGCCCCACCACCTGTGACTGGCGATGCCTGACACTTTAGAGCCCCTTTATATCTTCATTAGAAGTGTATCTTGCAATAGCAGAGGATAAACCAGAAATTAGATTCAGAATCAGAGGAAAGGCTGTGTTGGGTTAGACCCAAAGCACAGCTTCCGCCATTTAAGCTGTCCACATCTTGACAGAAACTAGCAGTGCATGAAAAAGAATCACTCTCAGGCCTGAACACAAGGCACATCTCTGCTGGGCCCTCCTTTCTGCCTTGACAGGACCAATGTTGTCCTGACTTTGGTTCCTCATGAATCTTGATTTGTTTTTGTCAGAGCTTGACCAAGATTTCCAAAGGGCACAGGAAGCTGTGGGTACATGTCCACATTGCCTCGTCAGCTTGTGTAGACTAAGAAGACACTTGTGGAGACCCTGGAGAACACATTGAGGAAAGGAAACATTCATCCTCTGTGGCTGAGGAAGCCACAAGCAGGGTTTGTCTTAGCAAAGTGTATCTGCACACTGGGACATATGTGCCTAGCTCTGGCACAGTTTTGTTGAGGTAAAGTAAGATTCCTAGACACTTAGCGGTGCCTACCCTCATCAGTGTCAGCAAGGTCTGTTGCGCTGCTCTTACAGCTGGCCTGTGCCCTGCCTAGCATGCTGGCCTCCCTCCACCACAGCCTCCAAGAGGCTTCCTTCCGGGAGAAGCTCCTGCTAGCAAAGGGCGTTTCAGAGATATGCTGATGAAAACACAGGAGTTCAGAAGACTGTGGAGACAGGTCTGTAGAAACTCAAGTCCCTTATAAGATACTTGGCTTGGTGGTGAAAGAATGCATATAGAATAAAAAAAAAATAGAATACCCAATAGAATGAAAAGTAGAAAGTGTTACTAACTCAGACGTTTAAACACGTGTTTTAAAAAACCTGTGTATGCATATGTGAGACATTGAGGTACAAGCACACAGTTAAACCCAATTCCTCTAATATGACTTTCTGTAAGTTGAGTGATATTTCCAAGCCTCAGGGATCAGAGTCTGTCTGTAAACACTGAAATCAGAATGCCAGCTACTGCCTTGAGGTAGGTGCCAGGGGATGACGCGTGTTCGCTGCAGACTGAGGCCTGGGATTAGGCACCAAGTGCATTAAACGAGATGTGGTCCTGTTGCCAACCTGCTGGGTGTCAGTCACAGCCTGTGGATCCTGACAGGAAGTCTGGTTCAACAACACACTCCCACCCCAGACTCAGATACCACTGCCTTTGTTTTTTAATCCTTGTTGTTTTTGAAAAGCCTGAAAAGAGGCTTTTTGTGCCCTTAGGCTTGTGACCTGGATGGGACAGAGAGACTCAGGAACTGCCTGCACCGGCCAAGAGGGACAGAGCACTATGAGCTCTGGGCTCAGCAGATGTCCTCACAGCCGTGTGGCTTTGTTTGCACCTGGCCCCTTTAATTCTATGCCACAGAATGACGCCACCACAAAACAAAAGTATCTTCCCCTAGATCACTTGGAAAAACAAAAAGAAAGAAAGGAAAGTCCTCAGGTCACCCCAATGAAACGGGGGGGGGGGGGGCAGCACCTCGGTTCTCTCACCTTAGGTATTCTAGTTCTTCACAGAAAGCACATGGTGAAAGTCCCCACCAGTGACCACTCGGGGAGTAGATCAGGACAGCCCCGGGCCACCCCGCAATGTCAAGTCTGTGGTACCTGCTCCTCTCCTTCGGAGCTTCATTGTGAAGCCCTTCTGTGGTTGGCATCTTCTGCTCGAGAGTCTGATGCTTCCATGTACCGGTTACTATGGTAATAGGAAAGTCCTATTTGAAGTTGAGCCAGAATCACGAAGCTGGTGTGTCTGTCTTCTTGTGGCCACAGAAGCCTACTCCTTGATTTTCCTAGACTGGAGAACTGGTCTTCTCACAGCTGTCCAAACCACCTGGAAAGTTATCTCCACCACTACACAGGATGGACTGCACAGGATGGATTGATCCCCTTGGATAAATCAGAAATTCCTCTTTCCAGTTGTGACAGAGAGTGTGAGACAAGATGAAGCTGGGGGGGACTCAGGATGGGGGTGGGGGGAGCAGTTCCCACTCTGGAATCCAGCTTGTGTCTCTCACCAGCAGTCAAGAATTCCAACTAAACAGTAACAATACAATTGGTGTGAGGCTAGCCTTTGCAGAGACAATATTTCTACTTTAATGTATTTTCAACAGGGTCTCCTCACATAGTCCAGGTTAGCCTCCCAGCTCACTTCTGAATCTCCTGCTATCACCTCCCAAAGCTGGAATTATAGGTGTGGCCACCACACTCCAGATAGTCAGTGCTCAGGGGACCCAGGGCTTTGTGGGGTTCTAGGCATGCACTCTGCCAACTGAGGTCTCTTTTGGCTTTTTGACTTACTTAAAAAAAATTTCTATCACTGAAACCTATCCAAAGTTTTATTAATTCTGTACAGCACACCACATAAACCACTAAAAACATTCTTTAGATAAAAATAAATTCAGCAAATGTTTTGTTTAAGATTTTAAATTCTATAGACTGTAAATTCAGAAGATACCCAAATCATTGGAGTTAAAGCCCATAGACTCCTCTCTCCCTCTGTCCCTTCCCCTCTCTGTCTGTCTGTCTGAACTTCACGTGGGATATGTAAAATTGTCTTTTCTTAAGCTCCACCACCTGTACTAAGTCAGTACTGAATGCTTTTCTTAATAAACTCCAACTCTGCTTTATACCCAGTAATCTAGAAATTCTTTTCTGCAGTTTATCTGTGTGTAGGATGTTGCACAGAACCCATCAGGCACATGCCCAGGCTGTCTTTCTAGCTGTCTGACAATTTCAGGTATGCTTACTGCCTCTGCATCTGAGAACACTTTACTATATTTTTAAAAAGTGCACATGGTCTCCTTTTCTCATCATTCTCCAAGTGGCCATCTCTCTCAGCTCCGCCTGGGAGTTGTGACCTGCAAAGGTGTGCCCCAGGGCTTCGGACTTACTCCCTCCTGCTCCCACTGTTCCCACTGTTCCCACTGTTCCCACTGCTCCCACTGCTCCCAGTCCAGGTTCAAACGAACACTTAGTGGATGTTTCTGCTGATTTCACCAGGCTAGTCAGTAACCCATGACAGTGACAACAGGCAGGAGAGGGATCTTCCAGGAGGCTGGGAAGAGAAAGGTCCAGAAGTCCTAGTCTTTAGAGAATGGGCTGAGCAGATAAGCTCCTATCCCAATGGTTCTGATGTTTTTGTCTATGACCTGCCTTAAGTTGAACAGCACCTGCCTTAGAAGAATCAATGAGGGTCAAGTAGCAAGGCCACCGGCCCACCTTAGTGTTGAATATCTCCCATTCACTCTCTCCAAGGCTCTTCTGGTAGTTTATTACACAAATTCTATTTGGTATATAATAAAATACTGGAGCCAAATATTGGGGAAAGGCTGAACTGTCAGAGAGATGGAGAATCCCAGATAATAGTTTTATTAAATATCTATATCACCACAGTAGTTTGAATGTAATTGGTCCCCATAATCTCATAGGATGTTGCACATTTAGGCGGTGTGCTCTATTGGAACAGGTGTGGCCTTGTTGAAGGAACTGTCACTGTCAGGGGTCGGCTTTATGATTTCCTATGCTCAGGATACCGCCCAGTGTGAGAATCGACTTCCTGTGGCCTGCACAATGTAGGACTCTTAGCTTTTCCTCCAGCACCACATCCACCTCCATGCTGCCATGTTCCACCATGATGACAATGGACTGAACCTCTAAACTGTAAGCCATGCCCCTCAGGTAAGTGTTCTCCTTCCTAAGAGCTGCCCTGGTCATGATGTCTTCACAGCAGTAGAAACTCAAGACAGACCCACTCATCTCACTGCAGGTCTGTACACATCACTACCTGGTGGTAAGTGAGATCATCATACTTCTCACTCCACTTGTTAGGAAAAGTTGTGTTTGTCATTTCCTAGGAGTTACCATTAAGCCTTCTCTGTCTTAATGTTTCTATTCCCTGCTAGATGACAAATAGCTGTATGGATGGACATAGTGCAAGAATTCATGTCTGGTATTGCTTTCCTCTGTAACCATGTTGCAAAATGGCCATGTCCTTCCAGGGAAGTGAGCAACATCTTCAAGAGGAGGAAAGTACTCCTGCTCACACTGGTCACATTGGTCAATTTCCCACAGCGGTCTCATCTATTCTCAGTTTCTTCTGTTCTCTGACAATGCCAAATGCTGCAGTTCATGCTCCCTAGAGAGTCCCAAAGACGCCTCTAGGTCCACCTCAACTGCATTGTCTTATTTTCAAGTCTAGCATCTATGTGTTCACTTTCACAGGTGGCGGCAAACCCATTGAGAGGGGTGATTCTTTGCTCTTCTCCATGCTACCATTTAGGCAATAATGTCTGCTGATTTAGAGTGAGCAGCCCATGTAGTTTTAATGAGACACGGTGTTTTCCCAGGATGTGAGTCTTTGAAGGTAAAAATTAAGAAAACAATGGCACTATAGGAATCAATTAGTCATTTGTTGCCTATACAATGTTATATCCATCCTCCTGACATTGTCCTGGAAACCCCAGCAGTTCAGGTTCTTTTGTCCTTGTTTGGACCACTGCTCTGGCCTCCTAATGTAGTTTGAGTTTGTGGTCTTGTTACCTCAAACTCATCCTCCAAGCAGCTGTCAGAGCTGTCTCTTTGACAGCAACTCTGGGAAGGTCGTGTCTCCTGGCTCTCCTCTCATCCCGCTAGTCACAGGGCTTCTAACGGCCTACAGGATAGAGCCAACAGCTTTTCTCAGCACACAGAGGCCGCCGTGCCCAGGATTCTGGCAAGCACCGCCAGCTCTCAGTAACCTGCCAAGCACCTTCACCTCTTGGATTCTTCATGCTCTCATCCCATTGCATGGCCATGTCTTTATATCTTTGCATGTCACATTAGCCTTAATAGGAGAGCCAAAAGATCAGAGACATAGACCTGGATTTGTTTGCAAAAAATGTGTTAATTGCTTTTTGTTGTTATGACAAATAATCAAGAGAAACAATTTTAAAAGAGGGGCATAGGTTCATTTTGACTCACAATTCAGAGATTTCAATCTGTGATTCCTCAGTAGCCTTGTCACTTCAGGCTTCAGTCCAGGCTAATTTATAGCAGCAGCTTGTAGTATATGCAACCCAACTTCCTGCAGCCAGAAATCCAAAAGGCAGTAGGGACCAGTTAAGATACACCTCAAAGCAGACCCCAGTAATTGACTCTCTCTAGCCACACAGCCCCATCTCCCATCACTTTTTAGTAACGACAGCACTTTATGAATCTGTCAGTGGATTAATCCATTAATAGATTGGAGCCAACAAAATCCAGGTACATTTTAGTGACTGAGTCCACCCACTTGGTACCCAGCCTTCAAGCCAAGGCTTTGGGGGAAACATCTCTTATCTAAACTGTAATATAGTTTATTTGGAAAGTGATTCTAGGAGACACATAAAAGAGAGTAGAGATGTGAGGCACTCAGTGGGTAAGTGCTCACAGCCACTGTGGAAGCCACAAGTATGCAATTCCAGAACCTCAGAAGCATACACAATGCCTGCCACATGGCCCACTGCATTGATGGGAAGTTGAGACAGTTCTCTATTAGTTCTTTCGTGGAGATATATCTCTGACTGTAGCCCCATTCACCTTGTGTGTTTCATATATAAGAGGGTTTAGCGTGGACATAGTAATATAGACATTTAGTCATGGAGGGGTTAGGGTAGATGCTGCTCTATTGAGTCTGGTCCATGGGCAGCAGCTATGGCTAAAGTCAGAAACAGACACACAGGAGTCCCATCTGCCTACAGTGAACTTCCACCTTTGCAGTGGTTCTGTGGGAGGCATCCAGGCTTGCTTTCTCCATCTTTAAGATCCCTTAGGCTTAGGACTGTAGAGATGACTCAGCAGTTAAGGGCCCTGGTTACTATTCCATTCGACCTGGGTTTAATTCCCAGAATCCACATGGCAACTCACAACCACAGCTCTTGTTCCAGAGGATCCAACAGCATCACATAGATAAACACCAGTGCACATAGAATAAAAAACATTAAAGGCCCCCTAAAACATTATCTCTTCCCAGAATGCCCACCTGAAGGATTTCTATCAGAGCATTAGTCATGCATTCCCTTAGCGCTTGAGGCAATGCACAGCTGAGATGTCCCCCTCTGTGGCTACAAGTCCTCAAAGGTCATGTTTACCCCACCCAAGGCTTCTAAGTTGAGATATTCTCTCTTAAGCCTATGGGCCATGCTGCCAAGAATTATAACATGCGGGGGCTGGAGAGATGGCTCAGTGGTTAAGAGCACTGACTGTTCTTCCAGAGGACCTGAGTTCAATTCCCAGCAACCACATGGTGGCTCACAACCATCTGTGATGACATCTGGTACCCTCTTCTATGTACTGTATGCTTAATAAATAAATATTTTTTTAAAAAGAATTATAACATGCTATGTGCTTTAACTCTTACAGAAACCCTATACGCCGAGTATGATTATCCTCCCGCTGTAGACTAAGGAGGCTGAAGCAGGATGAGGCTGAGTAACCCCTTCCCAAGGCCACACAGGCAATAGAGGTTGAGACCAACAGAAACACAGCCCAGAATCCAAGCTCTTCTGCTCTATCCAGCTGGGACACAGGCTCGGGCTTCTGGAGACACTGTGGGACCGGGGAGGAGCCTTAGAGACTATATTGGTTTTCTATGGCTGCTGTAACAGAGTACAACAAACTCAGTGTCTGAAGAAACAACAGTTCAGAAGGATGGAAGGCTAAGACCAACCAGTGAGCAGGTGGGCAGCCTCTGAGGGCTGAGAGTGAGTCTGGTCCACACGGTTCTCTCACTTCTGGAGCCTCAGATGTTCTTGGATTCTAACTTTTCCTTATATTCCTCTGTGTTAAAATCCACACACACCACCTTTAAGGATAATAGTCACACTAGATTAGTACCTTCCCGAATAACTTCTTCCTCACTAGAAGGTCTTTTTCCAAATAAGGAACATGTTTTGGGGTTAAACAATTAAACCCACAGAAGTGGGGGGGATGCCCTGGGCTTCCAGACTCCCACTCTTCCTGCTGATGAGGGCTTCAGCACTTGATCTCCCGAACATGCTGGCTCGGTGTAGCTTTCTCAACTGGGCTTCAAGGGTTATTCATTTTTCCCATCAATAGCCATTTGTCAACATGAAAACAGTTCTTGCCTCAAAGGAACTAAATAAAGTCAGTTTATTCCAGAGCCAAGTCTAAGTGACTATGGATGGCCTTGGAACTCAGAGTTGTTCCAAATACCACCCAGTTCCAGCAAGGCAACATTTTCATGAAGTGGGGTTGTTTTGTTTTTTCTTTTTGACAGAGAAAGAAGAGGTCATAAATCCATATTTATTTTATTAGTTTTTTTTTATAAAGATACAAGAATCTTTTTTTTCTTTCTTTATTTGCCTTGGTGTTTTGCCTGGAACTGGAACTACAGACAGTTGTTAGCTGCCATGTGGGTGCTGGGAATCGAACCCGGGTCCTCTGGAAGAGCAGACGGTGCTCTTAACCGATGAGCCATCTCTCCAGCCCCTTATTAGTTTTTTTTTGAGACAAAGTTTCTCTATGTAGCCCTGGCTACCTGTGAACTCAGTCTGTAGACTAAGCTGGCCTTGATCTGCCTGTCTCTGCCTCCACAGTGCTAGGATTAATGGCTTATACCACCACCGATGAGCTACATAAGTCAAGATTTAAAGTGTGTGTGTGTGTGTGTGTGTGTGTATGTGTGTGCATCAGGTAGGCAAGTTATAGAAAAATGGTGAAATCCTATCTCTGTTGTATGCCTAAGATGTTCTCTGCTGACATTCTTAGGTCTGGATTGGTGTAAGCTAGCATTTCAAAAAAAATTTACCTGATGGCCGTATGGATGTTAGTTCAAGCAGGTTCTGGCAGTAAATGGATATTATGGTGGCTAAAGAGAGCCCACACCTGCAGCCTTGTGACATTCTAGCTCCCCAGTCACAAGGTCTTAGTCAGTCATCAGTCTTGCCCAATCTTTGTGCCTTCTTCTTCTAGAATGTCATTCCACCAATTCATGTCACATGGGGCTTTTTGTTCTTTGTGTTATGATGCTGGGTTTAAGCCCAGGTCCTTGCGCTCTACTGCTGGGCTACACCCAGTCCTTCCAGCCATATCCAGTTAGCTTGCTAAGCATCTTTAAGTTTCTTTTCTCTATGCAAATTCTCCTCCTCTGACATCCTCTGAAGTTTTTTTGTTTGGTTGGTTGGTTTTTTTTTTTTTTTTGTCTCAGGGGCAAAATTACTCTTAATAGAACATCGTCAAATCAGGGACAGGGACAAAGGGTCTAGGTAGAATCCCACAGTAAAGGTCTGGAGGGGACCGTGGGCATGCCCCAGTCAGTCTCTGGCTCTCTGTTCACTCCTTAAAGGAACCTCTGAAATCTCTGCCCATGGTAGACCAAAAGGACCGGGGCATCTACAATCCTGGGAGCAGACGTCAGCTACCCCTCTGGGTGTGGTCATTCTAAGACATGTATCCACATTCTCTGCATTGCCCCCTCTCATCCCTCTTTAGACTTGCTGAGCAAAGTACATACACTTCAATCCTTTCCCCAAATCCGCTGCTGGTGAGACCCAGCCTCCAATGGCCACAAAAGGAAAGCCTCTGGCCTTCCAGACTCTTCCACATCAGCATCACTGAAAGCCCTGCTGGGGGTGGTGGAATATTCTAGTTCTTAGCTGTCTGCTAGGCACAGCTGTCTTCAGAGTGCATGCTCTGTAGCTGATTACGATTGAAAAGCTTCAGTCTGCACTCTAGTGAATTTTAATGAATTGCCATAGAAGTATGCCCATGCAGTGTGTGACTCTCGTGTCAGACTGATGTCTACAGACATGGCTTTTGCTCTCCACCCATCCTTGCAGAAGCAGAGATATTTGGTCCATAAAAATAAAAGGCTGGAGGGGCTAGGAGAAGGGGGTTGTCACGTGAAGGTCTGGATGGGTGGGGAGGACTGGCTTTGGGCAGTTTCTGTTTCACCTGTTCTACTAGAAGAAAAATATGTAGTCGGAGGATCATGATTTCCTCAAGGCAGATGCCATCCATACAGTCTCATAGGAAGGCAAATGATTGTCAGACATGCACTAACCATGAAGCTTATACCTTTCAGGATGCTTGAAGTCCTGTGTTAGGTAAAATAAAACCAAGCCAATGATCTCTTGATAGATTCCTTCAGGATGCAAGTTAACTTAATGCCTCTGGTTTCAGGTTTAGCTACATGTTTTTAGGGCTATTTCCTGTGACCTTGGCTTTGTTAGAGTGTCATGAGGGTTAAGAGCAGTGAGTGATGGAGAATTTTAAGCACATTTTCCTAGGAAGAAATGTTTGTGAATAACCATTGGTAGTTCAGAGAAATAATCAAAATCCTAGCCGGGCTATAGTGATACATACCTTTGATCCTAGCACTCAGAAGGCAGGCAGATCTCTGTGAGTTCGAGGACAGCCTTGTCTACAGAACAAGTTCTAGGTAAGCTCTAAAGCTACACAGAGAAACCTGCTTTTAAAAAAAGAAAGAAAAAAAGCTGCTGGATATTCAGAAGGTGCTCAGTGCTGAGGAAGCAGCTCAGTCACTAGAGTGTTTGCCTAGGATGTATGAAGCCCTGGCTCCCACCCTGAGCACCACACAGAGCAGGCATGGTATACATGTCTATAATTCTAACACTGAGGAGATGAGGCAGGAGACTCAAGATCATCCTTGGCTATGTAAACAGCCTGGGATACCTGAGATCCCGCCTCAAAAAAATTATCAATGCTCCTATCTCTACCATGGCCACTACACAGATCCTCAATCAGATGGTCAATGCTCCCATTGCTACCATGGCCACCAGACAGATCCTCGATCACATGATCAATGCTCCATCTCTACCATGGCCACCACACAGATCTTTGATCACGTGATCAATGCTCCCATCTCTACCATGGCCACCAGACAGGCCCTCGATCACATGGTCAATGCTCCCATGGCCACCAGGCAAGCCCTTGCTCACATGGTCAATGCTCCCGTCTCTACCATGGCTACCAGACAGACCTTCAATCACATGGTCAATGCTCTCATCTCTACCATGGCCACCAGACAGACCCTCGATCACATGGTCAATGCTCCCATCTCTACCATGGCCACCAGACAGGCCCTCGCTCAGTCGTTTCTTGATTGAGTAAACCTGACCAACTTGTTTAACTTCTAAGACTCCATTTCTTTCTCTTAAAGTGGAGAAAAGCCCAGCTTTAAGGATCAGAAAGAATAAAGTTTCTTATTGACGGGACTTGACATGAAGTTGCCCTAATGTACAAATAGTTACACTGCTCTCTCTAGACAGCCGTGTGGTAGCTATGCCATGGATGCCTTCTGACTTAATAGCTTCCCTGTGCTAACAAGCTCTGTGCATGCTTCAAAATGTTTTGCTGATTCCCACTGGGAAGTTCTAGTGGATTCTGAAACTTGGGGTATTTTTTAGTTTATTAGTTTGCCAGATTTGCCTCTTGTTTCTTTTCATTAAAAAGACTTATGTGTTGGGAGGTGTTGATGGCACACACCTGGCCTACTGATCAAAGTCCAGAACAGGGCTGCACAGAGAAACCCTGTCTTGAAAAGCTAAAATTAAAATAAAACCAACCAAACAAACAAACAAAAAACCACAACCCCCACATTTATGTATGTATTTTTACTTTATGTGTATGACTGTTTACCTGCATGTCTGTATGTCACCACATGCATGCAATGCTCAGAGAGGCCCGAAGAGGGTATTGTATCTTCTATTGGCATTCAGACAGTTGTGAGCTACCACGTGAGTGCTGGGAACTGAACCCTGGTCCTCTGCAAGAGCAGCCAGTGCTCTTATCCTCTGAGCCCCCCTCCAGCTCCAAATTCTCATTTACATTTTCTGATGGCAGTTATGCATCATGCACAAACTGTTTTTCACATTCTTTTTAGTCATAATCTTGTGCAAGTCCATTCCAGGAATGAGACATCTAGACTGGGAATAGGAATGTACCAGCATGGGCAGAACACTTTTCCTCAAGGGTATGCCCAAATTTGTCCATACTACCTCACTTTGCCTTGACAGCAATACCTTGCTAGCTTCCTACTGGGTTATTATTGTACCTATTTAACAAGTATGGAAACTGTGACTAGGGCTGGAGAGATTGCTCAGAGGTTAAGAGCACTGACTATTCTTCCAGAGGCCCTGAGTTCAATTCCCAGCCACCACATGGTGGCTCACAACCATCTATAATGACATCTGGTACCCTCTTCTGTTTACTGTATACATAAAAATTAAATCTTTTTTTTTTTTAAGAAAACTGGCTAAAAGAGGTTTCATACATATCCAAGATCTCACTCACAGAGGAGAGCCGAGCTTTGAAGTCAGGCTACTTCCTTCATTGCCCCAGCTCAGCACATCCTAGGCTGTGTTCTTCCTCAGGGTCCCTCTGAGGTCCTGTAATACTCTCACACACAAGGTGGGTGGTGGAGATGGGTGCAGCCTCCTGGCAATCAAGTGTAGTTTGGAACAGAGACTTGATCTAGGCCACCTAAGCCTCAACAACTCATGGATCATCTCTGCTTTTTCTTGTCCCTGAACCCCTGGGCCCCGGAAGTGAGGTTACTCTGTAGAGCCTCTGTCTGCACATGGAGCACAAGGGGGTGGCTGTGCGCTCTTTGCCTTACAGCGGGAAGGGCCCAACGAAACAGGAAGTGGGGTCATGGACTATTCCTAAATTGGTTTTCTGTTCTCTGTTGACACCATATGGTGGGGATGTTATCTGCCAGTTGATCTAAACCTCCCTCTGACTCTCATGCCCAGCAAATAGGTGATGTCACTTTGCCAACACAAAACTATTGCACCCGCACCCCTTCCTAGCAAGATGTGCCCCTTTCTAGGCATATACAGTGGGTTAAAAATGACCTTACATGTGCTAGATTTGGCTATGTCACATAATTCCCGTGCTTGACCTCTAAAACGGCTGCTGACCTTGTCTAAGAGTCAGCTGTGCGTGGGTGCAGATGGATTGGAATCCAGGTAAATCCTGTCTGTGTGAACAGCTGCTTAGGGCTCTTTTACCTGGTTCTGAAGAGTGGTCCACATTTAAAGTAATGCAATTGAAAAGCTCTCCTCGGGGCAGGAGAGATGGCTCAGGGGTTAAAAGCACTGACGGTTTTTCCAGAGGACCTGAGTTCAATTCCCAGCAACCACATGGTGGCTCACAACCATCTATAATGACATCTGGTACCCTCTTCTGTATACTGTATACATGATAAATAAATATTTTTTTAAAAAAGAAAAGCTCTCCCCTATTTTTCTCAGTTCTTTGCAGGAGGGAACTGTGAACAATTTTGGCCCAGGAGACACATGGTTACCAAAAGAGGATGAATCAGGAAACAGAAAGCAGATCTTTAAAGCCAGGCCTCCTTTAACTGCTAAAAGTCAGAGTTCAAAATAGCAACAGATTGTAAATTGTTCTTTAAGTGAGACCTTTTCCCAGATCTAGTCTTCATCCCAATCTATTTCCTGTTCCCTTGAGTCCCAGCACCATGGGGCAGAGGTCCAGCCTCAGCCAGATGGGAAGCAACTGTGGAAGTTCACTGTTTGGTGGTCCCTGTCCCAAACAGCTCTCTCCCTACAGGCCTGTGCCCTCACTGTGTAGAAACATAATAAAAACACGTCAAAGAGCTTGGTGAGGTCTGTGGGGAGGGTCTGTGCTGAGGCTGAGGGTGTGTCTGGCTTTGTGATGGTGAGAATACCTGTGCTTGCCTTATGAACAGGTTAGATTCTGGAAGCTTTCTAACTCAGGCCACATTGTGAAGGTGGCCATGGCAGGTAACAGATGAAAAACATGGGTAGGAGGGTCTTAATAGAGAGATGGACAGTACAGACATGGCTCAGAGAAGAAGCCACTTTGCCCTGCCAGTGTACATGATATGGTAAGGTATGATACAGTATGGTGTGGTATGGTGTGGTATGGTATGATATGGTATGGTACAGTACGGTACAGTGTGGTATGGTATGGTATGGTACAATATGGTATGGTATGGCATGGTATAGAATGGTATGATATAGTATGGTGTGGTATGGTGTGATATGGTATGGTATGATATAGTATGGTACGGTATAGTATGATGTGGTATGGTATGGCATGGTGTGGTATGGTATGGTATGGTACAATATGGTATGGTATGGTATGGTATGGTATGGTATGGTATGGTATGGTATGGTATGGTATGGTACAGTGTGGTGTGGTATGGTATTGTATGGTATGGTATAATATGGTATGGTATGGTATGGTATGGCATGGTACAATATGGTATGGTATGATATGGTATGGTACAGTATGGTACGGTACCGTATGGTATGGTATGGTATGGTATGATAAGCTATTGGGAGCTGTGTGGCATAATTTTGGATCAGAATATAAACACTTGTCCAAATGCTCTCCATGAGGCAAGGCCAATGGAGATAGTCTCTCACTTGGCAAGAACCAGTGGACCTCAGGACAGCTCAGAGTACTGCTGGTTAGTGCAGCCTGCAAAATCTCCTCTCTGGTAATGTTGGTCATTCTCTCGGAAGTTGTTAGTTTCACTCTGTCAGCTGCAAACGGGACAAGTATAATCATTCCTGGAAACCCCATCTTTTTCTTAAATATTTTCCCCTAAGATTCTATGGAAACTGGTGGTTCTTGAGTTTCTGATGGAGAGGATTGGGTGTGCAGGACCCTTTCATAGGACGAGGGAAGAGTTAAAGAAATACAAGCTAACAGTATACGAGCAGGCAAAGCACCCTATATCTGTAAATTTGCATTGTTAAGTTTTGAATGATATTGTTGTTTCAAGGGCTGAGGCAGCTGGCTGGTTCCACCCAGCTCCTAGTCTAGCTTCATAGAGAGTTTAGCTTTTTAGCAGAGGTACTGGCAGAAGCCACATTTACCACCCTAACTCTGGGGAATTTTATAGTCCACATTGCCACTAATTAGAGCACCAACATGCTCTGCTCATAAACATTTAAGTATTGGCAGCAGGGCCTCTTAAAAGAAGAGCCACACAGTTTTGCTGCTAAGGCTGAGTCAGGAAGCCTCACTTAAAGGGGCAGCGCCTCTGCTTGCCTGCAGCAAACGGAGCTGACTCAAGAGCACAATGCTACTAAGAAGCTACCTTAGACTCTGTTCCTTTTCTCTCTGTATAAACAGAAACTTAATATCCATCACATGCAGCTTGTTCTTGTATTGAGGCTCTTGTGAGATTTCAGGAAACAGCCTTGGTGCAGCTTAAGATGCATGCTGAAAGCCAGACATTTTGTAGTTCAAGCCCGTACAGCAAGGTGTCTCTGTACCATAGCCTACTTGAGAGACACAGCTAAAAAGCTGATTTTGACTCAATTTTAGAATCTTTTATTTAAGCTTTCTGTGGTCTGTGTAGATCGTGACCCATGCTGAGCGCCATTTATAGAAAGACGTTTTTGGCCTGTCCAGCACAAGGGCCATACCTGCAGTTCTGCAGCCACTTAGCCCCAAATAATGACTCAGACACTTAGATTAATTACAAACTGTTTTGCCTCTGGCTCGGGCTCATTATCAGCTGGCTCTTTCATCTTAACTCAACTCATTTCTATTAATCTGTGCCATGCCATGTGGCTCATGGCTTTTACATCTTGCTCTCTCGGCAACAGCTCACAATGTCTCTGTCTGACCCCATCTTCCTTCCTCTGTGTCTATGCTTGGATTTCCTGTCTGCCTATACTCTGCTTTGCCATAGGCCAAAACAATTTCTTTATTATCCAATGGTAATTTACAGCATACAGGAAGACATTCCACATCAAATGTATGCCTGTGTCTATTATCTTTTAGTTTTGTATTTTTAAAAGATTTTATTTATTTATTGTATATTGTTCTACCTGCACATATGCCTGCATATCAGAAGCAGACACCAGATGTCATTGTAGATGGTTATGAGGCACTATGCGGTTGCTGGGAATTGAACTCAGGACCTCTGGAAGAGCAGCCAGTGCTCTTAACCACTGAGCCACTTCTCCAGGCCAACCTTTTAGTTTTGTAAGGACAGGATGTGCCTAGTTTGATATTTAGCCATGCTAACAAAATGTTGAGCATTATTTTTTGTTTGTTTGTTTGTTTAAAAGTTGTTTTAATGAAAAGGTTGGGGTAAAAAAAACATTTGGGGGGCTGGAGAGATGGCTCAGTGGTTAAGAGCACTAGCTGCTCTTCCAGAGGGCCTGAGTTCAATTCCCAGCAACCACATGGTGGCTCACAACCATTCCTAATGAGATCCGGTGCTCTGTTCTGGCCTGCAGGAACACATACAGGCAGAACACTGTACACATAATAAATAAATAAAGGGGTTTTTTTTAGAGGTTAATTTTGGAGGGTGAGGAAAACATGCTTGGAGTGTAAATAAATATGGCTTTAACTATTTGGGGACAGGTACTTATTTGAAACTTACCTGGTGGTCAGAGACTTCATTTCTTCACACTGTTGTTCCTCCCCTGTCTCACTCAGGCTACAACAGGACTGAGGCATTACAGTATATTATACTATATTATATTATATTATAGCCCAGGATGGTCTTGAACTCACTATGTAGCTAATGGAGAGATGGCTCAGTGGGTGAGAGCATTGACTGCTCTTCTGGAGGACCTGAGTTCAATTCCCAGCATCCACATGGCAGTTCACAACTGCCTGTAATTCTAAGATCTGACGCCCTTACACAGTTACACATGCAGGCGAAACACCAATTCACATAAAATAAAAATTAATTTTTTAAAAAAAGAGAAATGAAAGAGTACTCTTCTTCCAGGTCCTCCTGTTTGCATTAATCTTCAAGCTAACTCCAGGTTGACCCTGATAACTCTACTCTTCCTGTCAGAAACTAGGTTTGACCTGGTCACACGACTCTACACAGGCCAGAGAGAAACAAGATAAAGTCTGGGGGTGGTGAACACTTCAGGAAAGGCTTTTTTTTTTTTTCCTCAGAAAGTTGTTGAATTTATTGTGGATCCCTCACTGACAATTCTGGGATTCCTTTCTGCTTCTGCTTAAGTCAAATGATTTTCAGTCAGCTTTTTCTGTTAAACTCTGACAGATATAAAAACATTCAGACTGATACACAAAGAAAATCGTGAGTTATCAACCATACCCAACCCATGACATTGGAAGACAGAGGGCTGTCATATGAGCCAGACACAGCACTGTACCCTCTGTTGGTGCTACCATGTTGGTGGAGGCAGGTTACAGCAGTCACTGGGTGAGTGTCGACACCCCTAACCTCTGTGAGTCATGAAGAGAAATAAGAGAAACTAGACACATGCTTAGGCATAGCGTCATAAAATCCTATAAAATGTGAAAGAGAAGGGTGCTAAAACTGAATAACTATACTTTCTTCTTACAGTTTGTTAACAATCTTACACTATTGGGATTATGCTGGGCTGTTGCAGATTTTTTTATTGTATAAAAGAGTTTATTTTCTGTTCTCTTATTCTCAAAAATGTGATTTGTATCACTGAACTTCTCAACTGTACCTTTTAATAGCTCCCCTAAATGGATAGGGCCAGGGCACCCCTAAAAGGGTAGGCAGGAGTGGCCTGAACCAGCCTCCAATATGAGCTGCAACTGCCATATACTATGGGTCCAGATAGTCTTCAGCTCTGAGAAACGTCTCCCTAACTTTACGTTTCTCCCACGTAAAGGAATTTGCCCATTTCCTAACTCCATCAAGACTACAGAGGTCATTGGTGATGGAGGTAGCAGTGGTAGTGATGGTGATGGTGGTGATGGTCAAGATTGCTGGTTTTGCGAGTGGGGAGAGACACACACACACACACAAACACACACTAACAGATGCTACACAGAGTTTATTTTAGAGAATTACCAAGCCAGTATCTGGAGAAGAATAGGGGAGGAGGAAGAGAGAGAGAAAAAGAGAGAGAAGGAAGAAGGGACTGTCACGTGGCGTTTCTTTTTAAGACAAGGGGTGGGCATGGATTCATGTAACCACGCCCTAGGACCAAAGGAAAGGAACCAGAAGCTATTTTAACTCTTCCCATCCCCCACAGACCTAGCAGAGTACGATATGTGTCACTTCCTAAAGTTCTATTACTAACTCATAGTTTTTTTCAAGCTCCAGAAAATCAAAATTTGTTATTCTATGGCTTAAACTCCCCAGACTGCAGGAAATGAGCTGCAGAACCCAGCAGACCAACCCAGAAGACACAGTCCCTGAAGAGACAGACTCTGCCCTCAGACAGCTTGAAGCAGCCTTGAGATCTGTTGACCCACTTCAATCCATTTCCCCTAACCCCCCTACTTAAACCTGGCTTTCTTTTTATAATTAACATAAAAGAGTAAAATGTATGGTGAACCCAACATGGCGCCAGGTATAATAAGAATTCCTGGCATGTAGTGGTCACGTGGTAAAGCCAATATGGCACTGTAAGAAGGGCACGCTCCTCGGCCAGGCCTAGGAGATCAGCTGGGAATGGTCTCTGTGTAATGTCTCCCTGCCACGTGGGGCTTGGGGACACTCACCTGTATTCCCTTGACGGCACCCAGGACAAGGCCTAAACCGCCTTTGTGAGGCTAGGCAAGAGCAAAACCAGTGGCCAGGCTGGCCACACTTAAAACAGGCAATGGGTTCTGCTCACCACAGGAGGAGGCAAAGGAGCTGGCTAGATAGCTTTTGCTAGCAGGGGATATCTTTTGGGGGTATTATTCATCTCTCGTGTATCTGTGATACACCTTAAAAGCTAGCAGTAAGACTTCTGCCTATGGAGTCTGTCTGTGGTCCCCTCTCAAGGTCTAAGTTTAGCTCTGATGTCGGGTAGCTCTGGGTAAAAAAATGGATCATGAGAAGTTATTTTTCCTTGGTGTTCTCAGGATCTAAGTTGGTATACTGTGAGAGCACATTTGTGAGGCATTTAAAAACCTGATGAACTTTATCTGCATGAGTTCTGGCCTGTTCCCAAACTCTCCTTTGCTCTACAGCCCAATTTTCTACCTGAGAAAGTTCTGACAGAGGAAACAGAATATAAACTTTTACCATCTCATCTATGGCAGCCGCTTCCCGCAGAGGGAGAACTGGATTAGGATCCTTAGAGCGCAAGAACGATTGACTGGTGGGGTAGAAGTAGCAGCCAGGTTTGGAGATCCCGGAAAGGAAAAGGTTGGAAGCAGGTGAGTGCTGAGATTTGAAATGTGGTGGTTCCAGAGAGGATCTGGTTATGTGGCTAGAACAGAGAGCGAGAAGAGAAAGTGTAGAGCTGAGATATGAGAAGAAAGAGGGAAACTCTTAAGAACAGGAAGCTGGGAGAAAAGATTTAGAGCTGAGAGATGGAAAGAGATAGGGAAACTCTTTACCCTAACCTGTACACTTGCAAAAGGTACCTCCCATAAAATATTGGGTCTGGTGAGCCTTTAGGTGGCTCTTCTGAGTAATCTACGGGGAACTCAGGCATTAGGCATTTCTTTGTGCAAAAAATGGATCCAGGTAAGGCAAAAAGATTAAGTGCCTTGAGAGTCTCCAGAACACATCCTAGAGGTGAGGATGGAGGAATTTTTCTGTCCACTCATTCTCCATTATTGAGGCCCAAAGGGAAGGGAACACACTAAATCTGGGTCATCATCCAGCCAAGTGGTTCCCAGGGGCAACAGAACTACAGCTAGGCAGCTTGTCATCTTGCAGAGTAGGCATTGGGGACAATGTTCAGAACCACAAAAGCCACCATGAGAGTGGGTGTACAAACCATGTCAACTGTCCCTAGATGCTCATCAATGTCTGGAATGGGCACCAGGGTTAAACCCAAACCAACTCAAGCAGCCCCTAAAAAGCCCTCTAGCTTTTAGGAACTAACGCCAAACCCAACACTAACCACTACAGACACTTGTCGGTGTTACAGCGGGCACACAATAGGAGTTCGTCAGCACCCCACGATAGGTGTCTCAGGGCAGACCCTGTGAACAAATCCATGGTCAGGGCTCCAATAACAGTGAAGGCTAGGAATGAGTGTCAGGCAAGAAGGAGCAGCCGTGACCAGTGAAGATTGTGGCTGGTCCTCCATGAGACTAGAGACTTATCAGAAATCTGGACGATCAATGGTCTTTTCAGGGGACAATAGTCCAGTGCTTATGCTGACTTAAGTGTTTGAACAAGCTGCAGCGGTGGAGCAAATGGAAGGTGGCCTGGCCTGGCAGTGAGCCCTGGGTCAGGATCTCCTAGCTTATATGTATCTAAGCTCAAGAGAGGGCCTTCTCGGGTTTCAGCACCAAAATGTTGGTTTCACATGTGGGGAGAGACATATACACACTTCCAGATGCCACACGAGAGTTTATTTAGAGAGTCATCAAGTTGGTATCCAGAGAAGAATGGGGGAAGAGAGAGAGAGAGAGAGAGAGAGAGAGAGAGAGAGAGAGAGAGAGAGAGAGAGGAGGGAGGGGGGAATTACCACATGGTGTTTTTTTTTTTTTTTTAAAGAGAAAAGGTGGGCATGGATGTGGATCTATATTACATATTTAATAAAACCTGAATACCTGGGAGAGACCACACAGTCAACTCCTAGGCAGAAAGCTCAGGAAATCCTTGATCCTTGAATACAAGGATAAACAGCTGAGTCAATCACACACACCTTTAATCCCAGCACAGGGAAAGCCAGGATTGGTGACCAACATCCTTTATCCCATAACTCCAGAGACAGAACGTCTTCTGTTTCTGTGAGTTCAAGGCTACATGCCTTTAATCCTAATCTGGATGGAACAGGGTATATAAGGGCTGAAGAAACCAGACAGAGATAGAAGCACTGGCAGAAGCACCAGGTGCGAGGCTAAGGAAGTTGCAAGACAGCTGGGTGAGAATTGACTGTGGTGCTTCCTCTCTCTGATATTTCAGCCTTCCCCTGATATTTGGTTCTGAGTCTCAATCATAATAATACACATGGATCCATGTAGCCACACCTAGGGGCATGCCCCCTTTACGTGGCACCAGGTTGGCTTTACCACATGGCTGCTACATGCCAGGAATTCTTATTTCACCCAGAACCATATTGGGTTCCCATGTGATGTGCCAGGAATACTTACAATGATGGTGGCGACGATGGTGGTGCTGATGATGGTGATGGTGTGGTAATAATGGTGGTCATGATGGTGGTGGTGATGATGATGGTGGTGGTGATGATGATGGTGGTGGTGATGATGATGGTGGTGGTAGTGATGCTGGCAATGGGTAATCCACTGATGTTCTCTATATGTTAGATTACTTAAGTGGTTAGTTTGTAAACTTTTACAACAAACCAGTAACATCAAACTGAAGATTCAAAACCAAGTTATTTTGTTTGGGGTGTGGACAGGATGGTACATCGTGGTCAGAAGTTTCTCTGTCCTGCTGAGCTAATATTATAGCCATTTAGTCCTAAATAATCACACAAGGCTTATATTAATTATAAACTGTTAGGCATATAGCTCAGGTTTATTACTTGCTAACTCTTATTCTTAAACTAACTCATGATTCTTATTCATGTTTTGTCACATGGCTTGGTACAGCATTCTCATCTTTCTCTGCATCTGTTCTGCTTTTTCTCTTCCCAGAATTCTCCTAGTCTGGTTGCCCTGCCTCTACTTCCTGTCTGCCTAGCTTCTGGCCAATCAGCATTTTATTAAGCCAATATTTACAGTGACAAAAATTTACAGCGTACAAGAGCATAGTCCCACAGCAGTCCACTGTCCTTCTCAGTGTTGATGATACTTAGGCCTGGGGGTAAGAAGAGAGCATGAGGAGACTTCTACTTCTCTATATGCTTTGGAATTTTTACTATGTCTTCCATTAACTCTTGAACACACACTACTGCAGCAGCACACACTGCTGGACACGTGTGTGTAATGATTGTACACCTAACACCTCATATACTGGTCTCACTAAAGTCCCAAAGTCTACAGATTTGATTTCAAAAAACCTTTGCCACCTTCCCCACTGAGAAGATATAAGAGAAGAGAGATAAAGGATGGATTTTATAGTAGCAGTTTGATACATTCACGTGGTTCTAGATCATGGCTTGAGGGAGGGGGAAGGTATAATAAACTAGATCAGAGAGAATGGGAAGGTGCCTTTGGAGCATTTCTTAGACTGCAGCACTCATAGGGAGTCATTGACAGATATTTGCAAAGTCATGATGCTCTAGGTTTAGACATTTTCTTTCTTCAGATAAGTGGCACTGCTGTGCTCTACATATCTGCACATGCTCCAGGACTATGGCTGCACGACATCTCCAAACTAGTGACTTTCAACAAATATTATAAAATGCATGGAATCTGGAAGTTGGTCAGGACAGGGTAGAGATGAATGGTGTGTTTCCGTTCCATGGTGACTGGGGCTTTAGGTCTGTTCCTTGTGTGAGGACAAACCTAGAAGCCTGGAGTGGGACCTTTAGAAAGTTTACCCAGTTCACATGTCTGACGGTGGAGGCTGCCTGCTGGCTGAGAGCCTCAGTGTCTTACTGTGCAGTCTTTCCAGGTGGGCCCTGGCAGAATCCCTTACTTCGTGGTGACTGGATTCCTAACGTGAGCATTGAGAGCTGGGAAGTAGAAAAGAGATGGGAAGAAGATGAGCCCCAGATGGAAGCTGAGTCCTTGGCCATGTGGTTTTTGGGTGCCCCAGTTCCCTCCTTCCCCATGTGGCTTTGGGGTGCCCCAGTTCCCTCCTTCCCCATGTGGTTTTGGGGTGCCTCAGTTCCCTCCTTCCCCATGTGGTTTTGGGGTGCCTCAGTTCCCTCCTTCCCCATGTGGTTTTGGGGTGCCTCAGTTCCCTCCTTCCCCATGTGGTTTTGGGGTGCCTCAGTTCCCTCCTTCCCCATGTGGTTTTGGGGTGCCTCAGTTCCCTCCTTCTCCATGTGGTTTTGGGGTGCCTCAGTTCCCTCCTTCCCCACATGGCTTTGGGGTGCCTCAGTACCTTTTGCTGATTCTCTCCCCAGCCCATTTCCATGTGTTTGTTTGCTGTGTAAACTGAGTTCCATTAGAGTTACTTACAGAAGCATGGGTAAGAGGTTATCTACAGAAGCACAGGGGCCTTGGCTGCTCCACCACTGAAGAAAATGTCTTTGGCTCCCCAGCAGCCATAAGAATGATTTTTGCTCTTGACTTTAGCTTCCTTTTAACTCATAAGTAATTTTTATAACTTTCAACAAGAAAGAAGACTGGAGGCCTGGGCTCCCACCTCCCTTTGACACTGTTGGCTGTGTGACATCTACACAGGCTGCAAGCATCTCTCTGATTCTGAGAGATCACCCTACCAATCACTGTCTGCTTTTCTAGACTCTTTAGAAATATTTTTAAATTTGTCTGTGTGTGGTGGGGTGAAAGTGTACTAAGTGTATGTGAGTGCCTTCAGAGACCAAACATGTCAGGGTCTCTGTCATTGTCATTGCCCTACATGGGTGCTGGGAACTGAATCCAGGTCCTCTGGACCAGCAATAGGTACTCTTAGCCACTGAGCCATTTCTCCAGCCCATGAAAACAACTTCTTAATAACACTGAATCTGGAGCCCTCATCAGAGAATCTTCTTGCAGTACCAGGAATCTCCAGAGACCTACAACCGATCAGTGTGCAGGAGCAGAGAGAAGAGGCTGGAGCATGCGCAGCCCTAAGTGGATGTTGGCAGCATACCCTTCCACCAAAGGCTCAGCATCTACTAAGAGTAGGGCAGGAGGCTTGTGGGAGCCAGAGGTAGTGGGTGACTTCAAGAAAGCAGCGTTGTTCTCACACAAAGAACAAATTCAGAAATGACCTCACAGGAATGGTAACAATATGGACAAGATCCAAGCAAGTTCAAGCCAGACAAAGTCTCAGCTTAGAAAAGGAGGTGACATGAAATCCCACCCCTGGCTGAAGAGCTTTGGCATTTGATTATTGCTGGGAGAAAAAAAAAAAAAGCCAAGTTTTTTTTTTTTTTTTAAGTTATGAATCCTGGTATATCAGCAACATCCTGGGGTTGACCAGTAATCAGCCAACAGACTGGACTCAGAGGGGCTTAAAAGAAAGAGAGAATTGGGTGTGGAATACATGCCTTTCATCCTGGGAGGCAGAGGCAGGCAGGCCTGATCAACATAGAAGTTCCAGGACAGCAAGGGCGATATAGAGACACCTTGCTTCCAAAAACAAAACAAAATAAACAAGCAAAAAAACCCCAAAACACAAAACAGACACACACACGTGTGCACACACAGATAGAGATAGACATATATATATATAGACACACATACACAGATATAGATAGATATAGATATACAGATACACAGAGATATAGATAGATATAGATATACAGACATGCACAGAGATATGGATAGACATAAACATACAAACACACACACAAATAGAGATAGATAGACATATATATGTATATACAGACACACACACAGATAGAGATAGATAGACATATAAATGTATACAAACACACATACACACAAACACAGATAGAGATAGATAGACATATATATATATATATATATATATACACAGACACATATACACACACAGATAGAGATAGATAGACATATATATATATATATAGACACACATACAAATAGAGATAGATAGACATATATATACACAGACACACACACAGATAGAGATAGATAGACATATATATACAGACACACATACACACACACAGATAGAGATAGACAGACATATATACACAGACACACACAGATAGAGATAGATAGACATATATACACGGACACACACACAGATAGAGATAGATAGACATATATATACAGACACACACACACACAGAACATGAAGCTGAGAAGGTAGGGAGATAGGAGAGGATTTAGGAGGAGCTGAGAGAGGGAATGGATTAGGATAAAAATGTACTGTATGACATTCTCAAGGAATTAATAAAACTATTATTTAAGCAAAGTCTAACCAAAAACCACTGAAGTGAAGTGAGGCTACATCACGTCCCTTTCATCTCCCCTGACATTCAGGGCCCACTGCAAAGTCCAAGACTCAAAGGGAGAACCCCAGCTGCCTTTGTGAGGACTGAAGAAAGATGCCATCCTGCTGAGCAAAGGTACACTTCGTCCAGTGTTCTCTTCCCTGGCTTCTTACCACCCTCTGTAGACCTCTGTGCTGCACCTGCAGCCTAATAAATAATGGATCCCAAGAATTCCACAAGTCCAGAAAGGTCACCATCTCAAGCTCATCTGTCTTTTTGGTTCAAAGCATAAAGGTTAAGTTTATTTGTGGGGGCTGTGGCTTGTACTAACATCTGTAACATACGGGCTGAGGGTAAAAATGGAGATCCATTGTTAGAGCCCACATTTTACAACTATGGGTTAGTCTTAATGGGTAAAATCTCAGCAGATGGGACTTGAAGACTGGGAAAACAACACAACCTGGAATTCAGTATTTTAGGATTTACAGAGTTTGTATTTAGAGCTGACAGTGTGTGGTCTTAAGAGACTATCTGCTACCTGTGCTCCAAGAAAGGCCCTCTCTGTTATCTACACAGCAGAGGTCGATGATGATGCAAGAATCAGGCCTCTTCATCTACCTGGTCAACACTGAATTCTCAGGGCTGGAGAGATGGCTCAGCGGTTAAGAGCATCGACTGTTCTTTCAGAGGACCTGAGTTTGATTCCTGGCATCCACATGGCAGCTAACAACTGTCTGTAATTCCAAGATCTGATACCTTTACACAGTTATACATGCAGGCAAAACACCAATTCACATTAAAGAAATATTAAAAAAACCAAAACATTGAATTCTCAGGATTAGTGCAAGCCATCCTTCTTGGACTCCGAGTTGGAAATCTGCAGCAGGGATTCACTGGCATCGTCAGCTGACTTCAGGCACAAAGATGCTGTGCCTCCTTCTCCAGGAAGTCTAATGCAAAGTCAGGGAGCCTGCCAAAGATGAGACAAAGCACAGCCCCCTTCTGTGTGCTCCCCTTCATGGCTGCGATGTCTTGCTTTCCCAGGCTTCTGTCATCCTCTATCTGCATGTCCTCTCTTCTGCCTTAACCTATTATGGGTTGGACAGTATGTTAACACCAATGTGCTACTCCATGGCTTCCTGTGTGAATATCAACATAGGAATTTTAATATACAAGAAAGAAGTGTGTGTGTGTGTTGATTTTATTTGGGTCCCGACAGCCCTTGGAGTGCAGCATCTAATCTTTAACATCTTTTACTATGCAAAGACTAACAAGAAATGTCTTCAATGCTAGTTTTTTAGCCCTGAGCATTCTGGCCATTGTCTGGGCTCAGTTTCACTCCTTGGCAGTCTAAACTGTTCTCCGCGGAGAGGCGACCTCACTGCTCTCCCACTCTCCAATCATTATTTGAGTTAGGCTTGGTGGAGCTGAAGGAAATGGTTTAAAACAAGCAGTCACAGGCTCACATACAGTGCACAAACAACTGTCCCACACTGTAGGAAAAGCATGCACCATATGAGAAGCAGAGAAGGCAAGTGAGACAGGAGAGTCATTTCAGGACAGAAGAGGAATAAACCTGTCCACAAATTCCACAGCACATGAACTGCATGATACATTAGCAAGGAGCATGTTAGATCTCAAACTCATGGAGAGAATAAAAAATGTTCTCATGGCCTTTGCTTCTGTTCAATACTAAAAATGAGTTAGGATGCAAAATCAAACTAACTCAGACCTGTAATAACACCCACACTTAGAGACAATGTTAAAACAAGCTGAGAGCTTCTGTTCTTCATTTATACTTTTGTAACTACAGCATTGAAACAAGCTTTCTGCGACAACAGAATTCTTTGTCTTGCTCACACCCTGAGCAATGCTGTGGCTCCCCATGTCCACAGTCTCTGCTTTGGAGGCAAGTTGACCTTTCACACATGGAGAGAAGAGGTCAGAGCCAGCACCTCCTAATGAGGTGGACCTAGACTTGATGTTGGACACCCCTCTCTTCTACCCCCAGACGCTACAGAAAGCAGATAGCATATAGTGTACTATGTAACAGTTCCCAGTTAGTTCCCTTCTCTGTTGTTGCGTAACAAACAACCCCAAATAGAGGGCTTCATATGGTAGTGACTTCCCTATGACTCACTGCTTGGTAGATCAGGAATTCTGGGAGAACTGGATGGGGTGTGGTTTTCTTCTCTCTCAGTATAGACCGACTGAGAGTATTGTCCATCATGCAGTTGATCTGGGCAAGTTGATCTTGCTCACATACCTGATAGGGACAGCTCCAACACTGAGGTGGTTAGAATAAGAAATATCTACCATAGGCTTACGTAATTAAACATTGCTTCCCAGTTGGTGGTGCTGTGTGAGAAGATGAGCCTATAGGAATGGAGCCTATAGGGAATGGAGCCTATAGGAAATGGAGCCTATAGAAAGTGAATCCTCTGTGGGAAAGTTTGTCACTGGTGAAGGGCTTTGACTGTTTACAGCTTAGCCTCATTTCCAGTTCAGTGTGTGCTTTGCGTTTGCAGCTGAAAACATGCTCTCAGCTGCTGGCTGCCATGGCCCCGCCATTATGGACTGTCTCCTCTGGGACTACATGACAACATAAATTCTTGCGTGAGTTTTTGGACCCAGAGTTTTATCACAACAATGGGGAGAAACTGATGGGCATGACACTTGGCTTGGTTGACCCTTTCCTGTGCTGAACAGAGGGATGAGTGTGTATTGCTGACATGAGCACAGCCATATCAAGAACCCCAAAGCCTCAGACCCTCCGGGGAGTGGCAACCCTCCCCACGCCCAGTGAGCCTGGGACAAAGCCTTCCCTTTCACTAAGTGAGAATGTTGGCAGTGTGTGCAAACATGAACACATAGAGCTTCTCCTTTTGGGTGACCACAGCCAGAGACTGCTCCTCTCCTTGGCATGGACAGACTAACCTCTCCCAGCGTGCTGTACATAACAACACACTGAGGTTCCCGGTCCTGTGCATTCAAGCAAGCATAGTCCACCTGGTCCCAGGTTTCCTGTGCTCGTATCAGTCCCTTACCTTTGCCACCAATCAGGTAAATCCCTGAAACCGTGACAGATGTGGTATATGTGTGTTCCCTTCTATTGAGGCAGCTGAACATGAAGAGTCCAGGACGAAGCATCGGTACTCTTCAACTAAAGGAATCTGGGATCTGATCCGGGTAGACACAGAGCCAACCTAACTGGAACAGAGGAGCAAGTTCACATACTATCTGCCATGACCAGCCTCAGGTGATGATGCCAACCACCTAGCTAGTGGTTGGATGGGTGCTTCTAGAATAGACACAGCTTTAACAAATTCCCATATGCACGAGAGCAAAGGGCTACCTATTATCTGCTTTTTGGCTCCCAGATGCCTTCCCTCAAATTAATGGCCAGCCATAGAGTTCCTGGCATATAGTGCCTGTTATCAACTCTTCATGCAGGAAGACCTTACAGAGCACACAGTTGTGAAGTGCTTGTGAGTCTGAATGTCAGAGAGCTTCCCTTCCCAGTGCTATGCTCAAAAACATCTACAAAGATGTCTGCCTCCTAATCCCATGAATGTAACCCATGGAGTCAAATCAACTACAGATGCATTTCACGTAAGGATATTGAAGTAGGGAGCTTATCCCAAGTCGCCTGGGCAGGCACAATGTGACCTCAAGGGCCCTTATACCTGGGAGGCAGGAGACTAGAGAGTGTATCGGGAGAAGGGAGGATCGCAGGAGCCGGTAAAGGTGACTTGATGAAAGGTCACAGCCTCTGGAATCAGTGAAGGCGGGAACAGACCACCCCGTAGAGCCGGCCCCTGGCCTTTAGCTTGGGGCGTATGAGGAGCACTATCAAATGGTTGGCAGTCTGTGAGGAATCATGGGAGCTGGGTGACGTTACACACGAGTTTCACTGGAGCAGCCTTTCTCTGCCATCTACGTTTTAAATTTTCCATGGCTTTGTAAAGTGAAAGACAACTCTGGACGGATGAGGAGGTGGTACTACCTCTAGGGGCGCAGAGATGGCTCCGGGGTTTAGAGCACTTACCAGGTCAGTCGCCATTACTCCAGGTCCAGGGGATCAATGCCTTCTCCTGGCCTCAGAGTGCTCCTGCACTCACCCTTTACAGACACACATGCATGCACACAATGACAATGAATCTTAAAGGGGAAGAACTCTTTTATTGAAGTATGTCTGGGCTTAGTCTGGGTCCTTAGATCAGCCTCGGAGCATTTTTGAGTCTGAGGCAGATGGATGTGGCCACCTGTTCCTGCTCAGCATTCCAGAGTCAAGGTGTCTCCAGCTTGCTTGAAGGAGCAATAAGGAGCTCCTTGAGGCAGCTCGGCTGCTTCTCTCGTCACTCTGTGTGACATGGTGATGAGGGTGCTTCCAAGAGAGTGGGCAGAACTCGGGAATGTGCAGGCCCAGGCCTGGAGGTCCTCAGGCTCTGAAACCACAGCTGTGCCCTTCCCTGTGAGACTCTTAATGGAAGCAGGATGTTCAGGTACAAGAAGGAGGCAGGGGTTGGTAGCAGTTCCAAGTCTGAGGCTTTCAGCTGAATTTGTCTGCTAACAAAACATGAGCATTCCCTCTCCCAGCGATGCTGGGACAGCCCCCTAAACAGATCTTGGGAATGAATCCAAATAGGAAACAAGTGAGATGATTCAGCAACCATAGACCATCAGGCCACAAGGCATTTCTAGCTGCTGACCGAGCTCCGCTACCCAATTTACAGGATTGCATCAGCCATAGCGGCAGCAGCAGCAAGGCCTGAATACCTATGCTCTGAGATCATTAACAAGGAGCAGGATTTTCTTAGCTTCTCGGTCAATGGCCTCACACCATACTTGCACATGCTCTAGACTCGAACAACTCAAATCCGTCAGAACCCAGACTCTCAGGTCAGTTAACCTGGCATGTGGTCAGCCTTACTCTCCCAGATGGTTCCAATAATACCCAGATGGTATGGTTGAGGGTGTTGTCACTTAGCTGGAGTCATTAAGGTCTCTATGCAACATGTCACTTCCCCCAAAATGCTTGCCCACCTGCCCCTTAAAAGCTTGCTTATTAGCCAAGTGCTGGTGGTGCCACCTTTAATCCCAGCACTTGGGAGTCAGAGGCAGCCAAATCTCTGAGTTCGAGGCCAGCCTGGTCTACAGAGAAACCCTGTCTTGAAAAACAAACAACAAACAAAAAAGTCTGCTTATTTTCAATGTAGTACCTGAAGGCTGCTAGCAGGGCAGAAGGTTTTGTTGTCTGGTTGCTCCATCCCATCATTCTGAGTTGTGTGCTTTACCCACCATCATTCCTAGCTAGAATCATCCATGGGCCAGAGCAAATCCTGAACAATTGCTGAGGGAAAGGCTACGTGGCTGGACAGTTTGTACATATTGCAACCCATTCACAGGTTGTGGTAAATGAATAACGTTTTAGAGATTTCAGAGAAAAGGATGCTATATCAAAGGAGACTAACTCCAGACTTTGGGAGAAAAGCAGTTAGGGGTATGGAGAGTCCCTAAAATTACCTTAGACTGTTTTGCAGAGTGTGGTCCATAGCGCCATCTGCTGTACAAAAATAAACTAGGCTATTTTAAAATTTCCTCAAGGATTGGCTGGTAAGAGGCTGGCCAGAGGCACCCTAACCCAGGACACGCCCAGCTGCTTGAAGTACCCCATCAGATATGTACAGATGTGTGTCTGTGTGTATTTTCAGGCGTGAGGCAATACACAATAGTTAAGATTTCGCCTGATTCACAAACATAAAGCCTGCTGTTGGGTTGATCAGAGTAAAGATTCTGAGTTCGATCCAGGGAAATCAGCCTTGAGGATCTTTAAATAACTCTAGCAAGCATGAGTCCAGTGGGTGCTGCTGCTGTCTTTCAGCATCTGTTGCTTTGGGGCCAGAAGGAGGTGACCACATCAAGGCTGACTTGTAATCTTTGATCAGTTTCCCAGACCTAGAAAGACAGGGGACCCAGCTGTTGAAGGGTTATTCCAAGCATTTACTCAAGTCCCCAAATGCTCAGTTTCTGCTCACTAAACTTGCGATGTGACTGGGATTTTTATTCTGCAGCCTCATCCTTAGGAAGAAATCTACACCGCCTCTCACTCTCTGTGTGTCTTTCCCCCTCCTGGTCTCTTTTGCACACATGTACACAAATACCTGCCACATCCACACAATTTAACATGGCTAGCACCCTCATTTACTCTGCTACAAGGTTACTGTAATGGAAAAGACTGGAAAGAATCTCAGAACAGCTGAGGTGAATTAAGCAGGAGTGTGGTTTCCTCAGACCTTGGGGGTTTCTACTCTATGGTGTTGTGTGTAGAGGACACTTGTGAGCTTGTATCTGTGAGGTGGCAAGTCCTGTCAGAACCAGGTTCTAAGGCCTACTGAGGGTTATACCAGGAGCTCTCCAAAGTTTGGAAGAAACAAACAAGAAAATCAACTTCTAGTATGGACTGGAGGGAAAATCGTGAACACAGGGAAGGATTTCCCAGGAGGGAACTTTTATGTTCTACACTAAGTCACAGAGACAGGCTGTCAGTGACCCTCTCGATGAATCTTTTGAAGTATTGAGATTTGGGGGTATTGAGGCATGAAGGACTTGGGATTTGGAGAGTTCAGGACTTGTAGGGGTTGGAGGTCATAGAAGTAAGCTACCCAGGTCAGTGAGTGTTTACTGGTGCCTAGTTTAGGGCAGGTGACATCCTGATATCTAGGGAACATCCAGACATGTCTGTGAGTGGGTTCTGCCCCTCTGTAGGATGCAGTTGTGAGCAGAAACAACAGGGATCACATAGAGCAGTACCAAGCACACTGGGGGCCTTCTGCTTGGCGGAGCAATCATATTGTTCTCAAAATGAGCCTTACAGGGGCGATCTGGATTGTGACTGATGGGGCAGCTGGGGATCCATGGTGGTGGATGTGGCCAGGATAAAGCAGTCCTCGGGATACGCAGCCAGGCATAAAGGGCACATGGTCATTGGGTGGACAGAGGATGGAGGTGCCAGGGGGCAAGAGAGTGGGGAAGCTGGGGGGAACACCAGGCCCAGGAGCTCAGACTGCTGGTTCTGAGGGGAACAGTGTGACCCCATGTGTCCTCAGCCTGTGCCTTATAGTATGGGATTCAGTGATGGGATCCTGTAAGGTGAGCAGAGCAGGTCTCCTCCACACACACAGCACACAGCCTGCTGCCTAGCAGCTGCTCACTGTTGCTTATGGAATAAATGAATGAGTGAGTTTTATGCCTGTGTTTTTAATCACTCACCCCTCCCCCGTCCCTGCTTTATCTCCCATCTCCTAGAGACTAAATTCCTCAAGGTGACCTTCCTAGTCAACCCATTGAAGAACACAGTAAACAAAATTGCTTGTCACAGTGTCACACTGTCTCACCCCATCTGTACATTGATAGTCAATAGATGTCAATTGATTTTTCCTGATTCCAACTTTATTCCGTTCATTTCATAATTATTTGTTTTCTAGGTGCTGTTGAGAGAATACCTCATACAGACACAGCCTCCATACATGGAGATGCCATCTGTGTGGCTCCATGAAATGGCTGCATTTGAAATCTGAAGTTCTGCAGTAAAGTGCAGATCACTAAACCCTCCAGATAACTAAAGCACAGGGTGGTCACAGTCTACTGAATGCCAAGTTAAAATTGGTCTGGAGGTGCGTTCCTAACAAGTTTGAGCAGAGGGATTCACAGCACTGAAGTGTTCCTGAGTACCACAGCCTCACCTCAGAGCAAACCCCAGCATTGCTCACAGCACTCGGAAGTATGCGGCATTCGCCATTGTAAAGCTAACAGTGTCCAGAGTTCCAAGAGGTTTTGTCACTTTCTACATCAAAACCCTAATGGAGTAAGGGAGGGACAGAAATGGCCCACAACCCTCTGAACTCTTACAGAGTGCTGTCCATCTGCCTCTGTAACTCCTTAACATGACAAGTAAATTCTTTTTTTTTTTTTTTTTTTTTTTTTTTTTTTTTTTTTTTTTTTTTTTTTTTTTTTTTTTTTTTTTTTTTTTTTTTTTTTTTTTTTTAAAAACTTTATTTATTTATTTGCTTTGGTGTTTGCCTGGAACTGGAACTACAGACAGTTGTTAGCTGCCATGTGGGTGCTGGGAATCGAACCCGGGTCCTCTGGAAGAGCAGACGGTGCTCTTAACCGCTGAGCCATCTCTCCAGCCCCCGACAAGTAAATTCTTAAACACTAAGTGCCAGGGTGTTTCAGAATGTTTCTTCTGTCTGGAGCCCCAAACCAGGAAGGTGGCCTTGAAGTCCAGGGCCACTTAGCACTATCTGGGAGGCTCAGGGGGCTGCCTTCTAGTCCTGTGTTCTTTTCACTGTGTTCTAAGGTCAAGGCTGCTGTTGGACATGATGAACTGATACTCACAAATGCTGCTACAGGCATCTCATGGGCTGTGCTCTAGCTTCCACCCCTCCCTGGAGGGTGCATTTGTGGGATATTTGGTAACAAAACAACCTAGGTAAAAACAACAGTGGCCCCGGACTTTCCTGTGGACACTCGAGGCCTTAGTCTTAGATGAGGAAGATGAAGGTGGAGAACCTTGGACAGTTATTTGCCTGGGGAGTCACCCTGAGAGGCATGACTTCTTTCTAAAAATACCTAAATATAATGTTTGCACAATACTTGCAGCTTTGATCTGCAGAGATAGAACAGTCTTTGGAGACTTGAAAACAGATGTTTCCTTCTGTGTCTTTCCATCAGATTTTTCTCTTGTTTTCAGTGATCAGATTATAATCATCAACTGTGTAGTGTGCTTATGCCAGTTATTCCTCAGATCCAGCAGGTGTGAGTTTCCTGACGTTGCCCACCATCATAGACAGAGATCTGCATCCTGGGACAGGAGTCCTCCTTGTCTTCACCATAGCCCTGAAGCTTCTTTGGCCAGGTTCCAGCACACGTGAAAATTAAAAGTAACAACCAGACAGCCAAGGCTTTTCCTTCCTTGAGTCTCTCTGTTCCCATGGCCATCTGCTTGATCTTGGGTCACTGTGACATTGGGGTACTGGACTGACTGTCTGCATCCCCATATCCTCTACTCTTCTCCTTAGTCTTCAGGGGCCCCCAAGTTCTTTCAGACCAAAGATACAGATCTTTGGCTTACAGCCATGCCCATGACAAATGGACTCACCTATTCCAATGACTGCTTCATAGTAACATCAGCACTTCTTATCAACCCCATTGAGTTCACTTGAGAAAAAATAAATGGGAAAAAAGATATCTGGTATATTTTCAGGTAGAGAACCCTCTGCTCCTCAGGCTCTGGCTGGGTATATCTTTGTTTATTGACTTGCTGTTCATTTGTTTTGTTTTGAGATGGGGTAGCCCTGCAGGCCTGCCTATTTGGTCTGAAATTCAGTATCTGGCCTTGAAATCACACCAGTCATTTTGCTCTGTCAAAGGAAAGGCAATCCTATGAAGACATCAGATGTTACAATTGCCTTCGTGAATAACCGGGGACCTCAGGGCTGGGATGTGGGAGGGTATTGCCAATCCCACCCATCAAGAATAAGGTCACTAGCACAGTTTAAAATCCAACTTGAAGCAAGCTTTAATTAAATACTGGCCAGGTCCATACCCAGGTTCCCAGGAAATGGCCCTGAGTCATGGTTTGCCGCAGTTTAAGAAGGAAAACCCATAATCCATTACATTTCCCATCGGGTCCAACCAATCAGGGACAAGCACACATCCTGATGTACCTTCAGCCTGTAAACCTCCTGCCCACATGTGATCAATACAGCCCATGCAGACAGGTCAAACAAACTGATTTAGGGGAGTGAAAACCTGTGCCTTGTTCTCTTCCATAAACTACAGCCTCCAGCATCTCAGGAACTCTGTTCCTGGGCAGGGCTTGCAGATCAGAGATCTTTTGTTTCATGGACCTCTCAGGCTGTAACTCTGGCACTCACAGTTCCCAGTGGAAGCTCCACTACTCCCTTTTCTCCACTTTTGGGCTGTTCTTTGGAGACAGGGTCTTGCTGTGTAGCCCAGGTTGGCCCGGAACTCACTCTGTACTTACCTCAGTAATCTCTCAGATGCTGGGATGAGGCCTGGCTCATTTCCATGGCTGTCTGTTGTTTTATCACGGTCTCAGGATGCAGGTAATTAGCATCTTCAACACTCAGCTTCTGCATAAGGCATTTCATTTTTGTCTTCACTGAGTTTACACAGGAAACTAAATTCTGTGATTCTCTTAGCCTACAGCCACTCGTTGGCCAGCATTTGCTAAGTACCTTCCATGTGCTGAGCACTGGGCTGCATTCTTGGGATAGAAATGTGACTAAGAAATGGAGTATCTCTGCAGATAGGCATAGAAACACTTCAGGGAAGTGTGATGTGCCTGGCATAGTTTGCCTCATGTTCTTTCTCTGGATGCTCCACAGCTTCTGTGGAAGCCTGAGGCAGATAGCGAAAGAGAAACATGTCACCTTGAGAACCACGTGGTATGGTGTGTAGGGGTGGGGGGTGCTCCCCCCACTGCGCAGGGGAGGGGAAGAGACCTCTAGCAGCGTGTGAGCCAGATTTCAGCATCCCAGGTCCTGCTCTTTGGCCTGGCACCATATCCTAAATCTTAGATGGAGGAAGAGTCACGTGGCAGGATGCTTGCTCCAATTGTCGTGAGAATCGCCCACAGACTGATTTGCTTCAGAGTCTGATAATATGGTCCAGCTGTCTCTCAAGTCCTGGTGGTCACCGGAGACTTGCTAACATTGAAGGAAACAGCAACAGACAGAAATACGAGACAGAAATTGGGAGGAGCTGCATTCCTCACCCTTTCAACTTTCCTCGGAGTTAAGGGAGCTGAGGGCGGGGCACACCCCTAAAAGATGTGTTCTCAATGCAACTACTTTTCTTCTCCACAAGTCCCCTCCTCCCCTCCCCCTTAACCCACTTCCAATTCTCCTTCTTTAGATGAGATCTCATTAAGTGGTCCCAGCTGGCCTGGAACTCTCTACATAAACCTCACTGACCTCAGACTTGCATTGGCCCTCTTGCCTGTGCTTCTTGGGATTACAGGTGTGAGTCACCATGCTGAGACTGTAAAGGCTCCATATGAAGTAAAACGATAAGCTGGAGAGATGGTTCTGCGGCTAAGACACTTGGTTATGGAAGCATGAGGAACCTGGGTTGAAATCCCTAGCACTTACACGAAAACTGCAGCATGGACACATTATGCCTCCAGTGCTGTGGGGGCAGAGACAGGGAGACCCCTGGGCTTTGCTGGCTGAGTCTAGCTCCAGGTTCAGTGAGAGACCTTGTCTCAATGAGAGAAGCAGAGAATACTAGAGCAGAACCCCTAATTCTCCCTGAAGGGACCTGTTTCTGTTTTTTAATTTTTGTTTGTTTTTGTTTTTCAAGACATGGTTTCTGTGTGTAGCCCTGGCTATCCTGGAACTCACTCTGTAGACCAGTGTGGTGATTTGTTATATATTTAATAAAACCAGTCTGGAATATAAGAGAAGAGATCCACCCACAGTCAAGGCAGGAGGGTCAGGGAGTGGTAGGTAACTGGCACCTTTAATCCCAGCATAGGGAAAGACTGGGAATTTGAGGCCAGCTTTGTTTACTGAGAGAGTTCCAGGCTCCCAGGCAGGCAGGGGTGGTGTCATGTTTTTAACCCCATAACTCCAGAGACAGAGATCTTCCTGTGTTTCTGTGAGTTCAAGGCTAACTACCAAATAGTAGTAGCCCAGGCCTTTAATCTTAACCTGGATGTGATACAACTGGGCGAAGAAGGTATTTAAGGCAGGCTTAGGAAGACAGATTGGGCATTAGAAGTTATGAGGAGTGAGGCTGAGGAAGCTGGAAGATAGCTGGGTGAGATTTGTCTGTGGTGTTTCTCTCTTTGATATTTCAGCCTTTCTTGATATCTGGCCTTTGCCTCCTCAGTGCTGGGATTAAAGGTGTGCACCACCACCACCTGGTGGGAACCGTTTCTAATGTCTCCATCTGGAACATCCCTGACACCTTTCATTGTATACACAGAAATCCTTTGGGAAGGATCTGTCAAGGCCAAGGCCATGTATTCTGTCCTCTCTCCTCCACTCAGATTTCACAGGGTAAATCTCCTCCTGCAGCCACAAAAGACCGGCTAGTGCTTTCTTTCATTCTTCATTGTGATTTTCATCCAAGGTGCTGGGTCTCTTTGACTATACTCCAAGCCTGCTGGGACTTAAGACACCCTTCCTCTGCTTCATTTTAATTTTGACATTTAGATTAACCAGACAAGATTAATTTCTTTGTAAGAAAATTGCCTTTGTTACTTGGAATCATCCCTGTCCTGGAAATTGTTTTGAGACATATAATAAAGCTAGGAGCATACATGCCCTATGCAGAGAGTAAGCAGAGAGACAGCAGAGAGACACAGGTCTCAGACACAAACTTCCTAGCATTACATTCTTTCTTGCAGGGTTGAAACTTTGCCTGTTCATAATGGAGGTGATTCTGCTTTCCAGCAACGGCAGAGAAACCGGATTGCTCATAAATTCCTTCTGGCACAGTGAACATAGAATAGCTTTAATGATAAATAATGTCCGAGTAAGGCCACAGCAATGATCTTGGTCCTTAGTGCCACCCAGAGTCACTCTTTGATAACTCAGAAAGCCTTTATCAACCTATAGTTTATCACATGGGTATCAGTAAATGGCCCATACAAGAAGCAACATCTCAACGAGCTTCTGCAAATTGGTACTTTGAACAATTATAAATTGATTTTGAAACACATCCATAAACGTGTTTGTGTATATGTGGGCTGTTTTGAGCAGATTAAATGCTACCCTGAGTTATACTCTCCTGTCTTGGTTTTGTTTTTAGATAATTAAAAAAAATTCGTTTTTACTTTCTGTGTATGTGTATGTCTACTACATGTGTATAAGTGCATCACATATGTGCAGTACCTGTGTGGGTCCAAAGATGGCACCAGGTTCCATAGATCTGGAGTCACAAATGTTTATGAGCTGCCCTGTGAGTGCCTGGAACAGAACCTGGGTCATCTCCAAGATCAACAAGCACCCTTAGCCATGGAGTCTCTCCAACCTTTTTTTTTTTTTTTTTTTTTAGGAGATTTTAAGTGCTGAGAATGTGGTTTCTGTTTGTTACCAGGCCAGTGACTCATTCACTTACACTGCTTCCAAAGCTATTTAGTATTTGCATTGCTCCAAATGTCACTTGATTGCTACCTGTCTTTGTTTAGTGTCTGTTCTGATTAATTGGACACATGCCACAAAAACCACTAAGGATTTTTAATTATATACATATTTTATAAAATTTCAATAGAATAGTAGATCACAAAAATCAACATAGCTATAACTCAAGCTCTCGGTCACGTGAGGCAGGGGAATTGTAAGCTCTAGGACAGCCTGGGCTATATATAAAACTCCCCCCCCCGCAATTTTTTAACCAAGATTTAGTCACTTATTTGTGCTTCTTTTATGAATCTCACTGTCTGGGGAAACTAAAACTGCCTCCATGTGATCCAGTGAGGGAGAGTCGGGATTAGAAAAAGTAGACTTTATTTCCAAAGAGAGAAGGAGAGGAAGAGAAAATCTGCTTCAGAAATCCACCTAGGAAATGAAAGAATACCTGAGCAGGCCTGAGGGAAAATGGGCAATGCACTAATAATGCTAAAATCTAGAAGAACAGGGAATGGCGCATTTCAGGTCTTAAAAGTAGATACTGCCAACCAAGACTGCTATATCCATTGATTGGCAGAGAAATGAGGACATTTCAAGACAAACAGACTAAGCAATGGATCACCTAAGCCAGCGCCGTAGAAGACATTTAAAGGAATACTGTGCACAGAGGAACGTGAGTCCTGGGAGCACGGGACACACACATTTTATGGGAGGGGTACCTGAACAAAGAACTGCACAGGAGCTGGCCGTGGCGGTGCACACCTTTGATCCCAGCACCAAGGAGGCAGAGAAAGGCTATGAGTTCCAGACCAGCCTGGTCTACAGACTGAGTTCCAAGACAGCCAAGGCTACAGTCAGAGAAACCCTGCTCAAAAACAAAAGAACTAAAAAGAAATCTGTCATATTCAAATAGCAAACCAGAAAAATCCTTAAAACTAATAGGAAAGAGAAAAAAATGAACAAGAATTGTAGCGGGAATCGCGGCGGCTGCGCGCGACAGCAGCGGCGGCGGAAAGAGAGGCGGGATTTCCGGCCCAGCGCGCGCGGCAGCTACGTACGGCAGCGGATTCGGCGCGTTGCTAAACTCTCTTTTGCTCTTTTATAACAAAATAAATCTTAGTTGAAACATATCAATTGGTGACGGGTTTATTCCGCGATATTTGGCGCCCAACGTGGGGCAAATTCCCCGAACCCCCTGAATTCCGCGCCCGCGCGCAGCGGACCCCCGCCGGATTCGGCGCCCACCTGCACCATGTTCGGCACAGCAGCCAGGAGGGAATCTGCGTGCGGAAGAGCTACTGAGACTCAGTTCTGAGAGTGCACGCCTGGTAGGATTTGCAGAGGCTTACTCACCACCCCGGTTCAAGCACCATTGCTGCTGCACTACAACACCTGCTGACCGTAAGTTCTCCTTACATCTGGGTAAGACAAAAAATTTTTTCTTTCCTCTAAAATGTCTGATCAGATAAATGTTCACAATTTTACTCACTTTTTCACAATGGTGATAGAGGATTATTTCCAGGATTACGCATTTGGGGGTTATCTCCACCCAGGGGTTCTTTTGCTTTTCCTTGTGATAATATATTT